>VDFB02031587.1:0-11876 GCA_007258455.2 Sequoia sempervirens | reverse complement strand
TGAGTCATTTCCTCATGGGCGCCGAATTTAGATGAATTCCTGTAGGTGGCGTTTAACCTTTCTAAGTCGAATTATTCATGGTTTGCTGGCTCTAAAAGAAGTCGATTCACCACCATTTTGATGATTAACAGTTTAGAAATCCGCCATGTACCATTTTGTCTATTTATGGACACTTTGCTGTCAATCTGCATGCCTTCTAAAAAGGAAAACAGTTGCAATTCGGGCCCTATATAAGACGCCCTTCCATTCATTGTGAATACACACCTTTTGAGAGCAATCTGAGTTTACTATTTTATTCCATATCCATTACATTATACTGCTTAAGTTTCCTGTTTTGTTGAGTTTGATAAATTCAGTGCATTATTACCAGCATTTACCAGTTACAGTGATTGAATCATATTTAGTTCAGAGTGAGGTATTTGTATAGCTGAGTAGGAATTGAGTGGTGGAAACACGTCTGTGAGAAAGAGATAAAGGAGTTCTCTATAGAGAGTAATACTTTCATAAAAGAAGCCATATTTAGCTGAAACTACGGAGGCTTATTTGAAGAAGAATTTAAAAGAGCAAGTCTGGAAGGAGAAGCTTTAAAATCAGGCATGAATCTTCCTATTATATAACTTTTGTTAAAGTATTGTTTATTTTGCGTCTTGTGTTCATTGCTTGCAATTAGCTTTAATAGGAAAGAACCAATTCATAAATAAAGCAATGCATTGAAGGAGAAAATGTGTAAAGGATTCAATGATTAAGGGGAAAATCGAGAAAAAGGGATTATTTGGGTTAAAAGCTTAAGGGATTAGAATGTTTCTCTTGTATTAGAACGAAATAATGGAAAAGATAAAAGAAAAGGATTTGTTTGCATTTTATATGGTTTTTGCATGTTGAGTATGATCTCTATATACGGAGAATACGTAGATGTACTTATTATCTACTAGGATCGAGATGATGGCAGAATCAAGTGAAGTCTTTTAGCTTAAGTTATTAGGATAACTGAGACAAGTTAAGTACTCCTAGGATAAAGAATTCCTAGTTAGGAGAATTGATACAAGACACTTGAATACTGTTTTCATTTCAAGTAGGTTCGTATGATTGTAGGATGTCTGGGATGACGGATTCACCCATTGAAGGACAAACCTATGCGTAGAGTAAGGAAGCCTTAAGTCAAATCGGCCCTGAGTAGTGTTTATGATAGATGACCTTCATTCGAAGTACTGAATGAGAATACTTTGGCCAAAGTAGTGAAAGGTACAACATCCACCTAGATGTGAGATAGTTGAGACTACACTGTCAGTTCATTGTGATCCGAGTACTAGATCGAGATTGTGAAATAGCAAGGTTCTAGTTGAGTAGGACACAGCACTATGCCTTGGTAATCGCTAAAGGATACCCTACCAATCTCTTCTTCGAAGGGAGGGCCGTTCATTGCAAAATGATCGTGCGGGGGACCGCATTATAAGTTCGTGGTTGGCGGAAAAGCGCCCGAGTGATGTTTCTCCTCCACAGCGAACGGCTGATGTACCAAGATTTGAAAGGACGGACTCCTGGACCTTCTTACTTCTATTTGTGCAAAAGCTTACGAGCTATGTATGTAATGTATTCCTTTTTAACTCTGATTTATATTTGCAATAAAAATGAAATTCATGAGGAAACATATTGTAACTTGTACATGTTTATCAATAAAGAAAGGAAGGAATTTATTGTAATATCTTTGTTATATGTTACTTTTACATGTTTTAAGTGAAAATTGGAAAGTTTTTAATTTACCCAGAATTGGGTCGTTTGCAAAGGGCTTAAAACGAATCTTAGGACAAACTTACTAGAGTTCGTTTTGGGTTAAAAATTGAACAAGCAATCTTCATATTTCATTTGGTGCTTAAAACGAACTCACAATTGCTTTGAAGGGTATAAAACGAACAAGTGTTTAAATTGTGTGACTTTGTCTTTTGAGTGCGTATCCTCTCCCCTTGCGCTTCGTGCGATCTAGGGTGTAAGAGAAACACTCAAAATACATTTTATTGCTTTGAAACACTTCAATTTGGGCTTAAAAATTGAACATCTTGTGCGAGTGTGAGTAGGGGCATTTTCGTGTACATTCTCTTTCTTTTTGCCATCAAAGATCAATCGAGTTACGGATTGTGTCTTTGCTCACTTTTGTTTATCTTAGAGGGCCCGCCTTTGGGAAAAAGTACTCACCTGTTGGACGACTACCGTAACACTCTAAAGCCAAGAGTATTTCCACGGATATAAATGAGGGTTTTGGTTAAACGCCATAATCACGCTGTTGGCTCCGATAGGATGGATCCGAAAGGGGACTCTTGCCGTATGGGTCAATCTCCACGAATGGAAAATCCTTACTAGAACCTATGTGTTAGAATTTTCAAAAATCCTTAATCTATTTGTTGGTGCAAGAACGACTGCTCTAAAGCCACCCACACTCTTACTTCTGGGCTCTCTAAGAGATGGAAAGCACGCCATGGGAGTTTCATAAGTGTTGATGCTTACCGCCCAATTGACGCTTTTAATGAGCCGCGGGAGGGGAGCCAAAGGGGGTCAAGCATCTAACCATCCTAGAGATAAGCGAATGGACTTGTCCAAGTGGGAATCCAACAAATATTGTCTTACACATCCATAGGGCTTGGTAACTATTATTTGTTTGAAACACGTTGGTTGTATTCAAAACATTTTAAAACAAACATTCAACATGATTTCCAAAATTTCAAACCCTCTTGAAGACAAATATCATTGACTCAATCCATATGTTACTGCTTTCCCTGCGGATTCACGTTCGTAGAGGTTCCTAAGCATTGGATTATATCTCAATTTGTCTTCTTGGGTAAACAATAGGAAAACCCTTGCCTTAAGTTCATTGAATTTCCACATAAAATATCTTGTGGGGTTTAAAGAAATTAAGACATTGGACATATTAGTTTGAAACTTTAATCAAAGAGAGTGTTTTTGGTAAAATAAATCCATTAAGCAAAGCTAAGCAAAATTGAACTTTCATGTGTGTTGAAGACTCCAAATCCCAAAAAGCACAAATCATTGATTGGAAATCCAAAATGGTCAAATCATTCCTTAGTTACAAAAGGTCTTTAGGAAGCATATGCATGCTCTTCAATACCTAGGTCTTGGAAAACAAAGTGGTCTTTTTAGGTTCATCTAGGGATCAAAACAAATCAAACCTCTTTCATCCATCTTTCAAAACCTCAAAATCCATCTCACAAATCATCTTTTGAAAAACCTTGAAATCATCCTTGAAGTGCTAGGCTTTATGACAAAATCAAGCAAACACCAAAATCATTGAGACCAAGTCCTTGAAAACATTTATCAAAACACCTTTGGTTATGAATGTGTAAATGCATCCTTTTGCATATCCTTAGTCAAAGTCATCCAAATCATCTTGTCTAACTTAGTGTATGTAGATGAATCCTTCTCCATATACTTAGTGAAACAATCATCTTGTTTTGGGTAGGTGTGGGTAGATGCATCCTTCTCCTCACACATATCCAAATCATCATCCTTTGAACACAACTATCCTTTAGATCATTATCAAACATCTTAGGGTTCCTTTTGTTCAAAATCAAAATCAAAATCCAAATCAAGATCAAGAACAAAATCTCAAAATCCAAACATCAAACCAATCAAAAATCCAAAGTCCTAGCATTTCATTCAAGATTTATCAAAAGCCAAAAACAACACCCATAAACATCCATAACATCCATCTTTGAACATCACCATCATATCATCATCACATTTGATCCTAAAAGCATCCTAAAACTTTCACTTTGGGACATAAAATAGAGATTAATCCAAGGAATCAAGAGATTCATCTCCCATATTCTCGAAGATTGATCCCCATTTTATGGTTCTAACTAGATCTCAATACAAGAAGAGTATGGAAGCCCACAAAGAAACTCCCGCTTCAAGTGACCTTAGCCAAACAAATGCAAAAATGAATCTCACAGAATCAAGCAATCTATTGATCCCCTCATCATCACAAAACCTACAAGAAGAAAATCAAGGGGAGGACCCTACCTTTGGAATGTCTCATGAAGAAATAGCTGAAATGCTCCTAAATCCAGATAATCATCGAATCATCAACATCATGATGAGACTCAACCCTTCGTTATATATGCTTGAATTAGCAAAACAAGGGACCAAGTTGCCTTCAGATTTTGATGTGAGTAGCATAGTGGAGACATCATTTCCACCAATCTCATCCACCCCCATCACACCCATCATCGCATCCAACATGATTCCAAATCCGCCACCACTACCACCAAAACCAAATGCGGCAAGACAATATGACATTGTGCTAAAAGCTCACCAGGCCTACCAAAAGGCCATCCAACAATATCTAGCCAAGCAACAAGCATGACGAGCTCGACAAATGCAACAATCCTCTCAAGCTGCCCAAGCCTCTCAAGCTACCCAACCAACATGAGCACAAACACAAAAGATGACAACTGTTGAGAACAAAGATCAAGATCACTCCATCATTGAATACCTTGAAGTTGTGTCTATTCCATCTAATGATCAAATGAACATATGTCAAGAGTCACTTCTCAATCATGATCAAAATCCACCAACAATACCCAACAATGATCCAATTCCACAAATGTCAACATCATTTGACCCTATGGTTGAAGACCTTAGAAATCTCTCTACTGCAATTGTTGAAAACAATGTGCAAGATCTATCCATCAATAAAGATATGTTCGCTTCATCCAACGAGGCATCGACCAGTGATCATGTTGAAAATGTATCTACATCACCTAATGAGGTAGAGGACATATCTCAAGAATTTATGCCAAAGCATGATCAAAATCTTTCACCAAGGTCTAGCAATGGTCCTTTCCAACACATATTGACATCCTTCAACCTCATGATTGCCGATATTGAAGGAATCTTCAACTCGACACCTAATCCAAGTCCACTCAAAGATCACGAAGATATTAAGCCACTTCCCAGGCATGATGAAAATATCCAAGAACCATTTGTAAGCAGTCCATCCTTTGAAACTGACCCATGTCAAGAACTTGATCCAAAGCATGCCGAAAGCAATTCCAAAAACATTCAAGATCAAGAATTTGTATCTTCAAGATACTACAATAGTTTAATGGACACTCTCCTATCTATGCACGATGATCATATCCATGTAGCACATACTCCTCCATCTACCCATGAGATGCTTTCTACAGATGGACACACAGATGATCTTCATCTAGAACAAGATTTTGTCACACAAAAAGAGGAGATTCTTAACTCCTACAATCAAACGGAGTTGTCAACATCAGGATCAGATATATCCCAAACTCAAACTAAGGACATCATGAATACGGATATCCAGCATTGTCCGCTCAAGGAGACAAGTCAAATAGAACAGGATATTCTAGAGTTAGCAGAGCAGCAAATGGAAATAACGTCACCTACGGTGGTCATGTATCAGAGAATTCATTCTAAACAAAAGCTCTTAGAACAGGCGGAATCAAAGCATGAAGGTACTTCTACCATATTGGGGGCAACTTCGTCTCAAGCAAACATCAACATAAGGGGCACGACGAGTCCTTGTGATGAAATTAGTGTCAATACTACAACCAACCACGCCATGAATCTTCATCCACCCATCACCCCATCCATGAATTGGGACCAACGTCAAAGGAAAGATATGAATCAAAGCACAAAGAATGTTATCAAATCAAGAGAAGCTAAGAAGCATAATGGACAAATCAAATACATATGGATACCAAAGAATACAAAGAAAGATCATCCCTATCAAACTCCATCAGTCAAAGAAACTATGGGGCAAAATCAAAAAGGGAAAAGTATCCATCAAGAATGTTCGCAAAAGAAAAAGCAGGCTTTTCAAGCGACGTACAAAGTATATCTAGCAGTTGGTCCCAATTCCATGCACACTTCCGTATCCATCCATCATTGCTCATCTTCCCAAGTTTGGAGAGTCAAAGGTTCCAAACTGTCAACCAATCCATCTCTTATCCCTAAACACACTCCATCCATGCCTCCACGCATAATATCCAATTCTTACATTGACTGTATTGGCAACGAATTCTTCATCATAAGGATTCTCGGCACTTTATCGCCATGTGCCATTCAAGACAGAGTTAACTCCTAGACAACGGCGTGATCAAGAATCCTAAAAAGTTGCATTCAAGTGCACATATCTTAGCAAAGCAAGTTCTCGCTCAAAGTGATATCGATGGCACATTATGACAGAGGCATCTACATCAAAAACACCTTGTGATTCAGCATGAGCTTAAAATCTTTCGAAAAAATCAAAAAAAGCAAAAAATCCAAAAAAAGAAAAAAAATAGAAAAAGGATTGAAAAATAGTAAAGATAAAAATCGTCCTCTAGTGAAAACCGCATGGGCGGCGCTTTGGGCAAGACCATGATGAAAACTTGGCAAACAGGCGTCATGTGTAGAATCGAGCATCTATGTGCACCAGTTCAGTTGAAAGCATCTCATCCCATCCATAATAAATTGAGCATTCCATCCATCTTATCCATAATAAATCCACTCATCCACACATCATTTATCCAATCCATTTTCATCCATCTTCATGATCCATAGTCCAAGTTATCTTGATTTTGATGAAAATTTGGGGCACACCTTACACTTGCTTATGGTAAACATCTTGACATGGGCCGTTTTCATTGATCCTATCCTATGCAGCATTATCTAAGCCATGAAGTAGTATCCTAATGAGCATTCATTATTTGAGCGCCCTATCCTATCGCAAGATAATCCTTGGCATCCTTTGCGTGCTTATCATATCCATCCATCCATTCACCTAGCTGAGCATCCATCCATCGCATTCCATACATTGCTAGATACTGGGGGTAGATATTTACATCTTGCTTTAGGAATAAAACTTGATCTATGTATCCTCCGACTTATGTGGCGATCCAAACATTGGAAAATGTGAAATGAAATTGGTCAAAGCAATTGTGATCTGAAATCCAAATCACTAGCCCATGGCATATTTTGACGAGAAGACATTCCTTATCAGTCTTCATCTTTCTTCAAACATCAATCGATATCAGTCGCATCTAAGCTGCACGTCAAACGTCACATCAAATCATCTAAACATCTTTTGTTCAAAACCAAGCTTCATCAAACATGATCAATCAAAATCCAATCAACTCATCATCATCCTGGGATATCTTTCCCAATCATTGTGTTGCTTAACACTATCCTTACATTGTTGTGCGTCCTCAACAATGTTATCATCATCAATCCCATCAAATCCTTGTGTTGCATAACACTATCATTGCATTGTTGTGTATCCTCAACAATGTTATCATCATCATCAATCCATCGATCTGATCAATCAACTTTAGCTTGGTCTTCAACAAAAATCATAAACAGAGCACTGATATCATCACACACATCCATATCAAAATTGTCAAAATCATGCGAAAATCCAAAAACATCAGAAAATCAGAAAATCCAAAAACATCCAAAACATCGAGAAAATCCAAAAACATTCATAAAAGCAGAAAACATCAAAAACATTGAAATCCGAACTACGTCGTCTCTGAGCTTAAACGTAGGCAAGGCTAATCTTTGATTAGCCCTCGAGACATCAAAATCCAAAAACATTCGAAAAACATCAAAATCCAAAAACATTCGAAAACATCAAAATCCAAAAACATTCTAAAACACAAAATCCCAAAAACATTGAAAAACATCAAATCCAGTACCATTTTGAAAACTAAAAATCAAAACAGCCTCAAAACATTTCCAAACGCCAAAAACATCCAAATATTTGAAAAAATCCACCCATCCCATTTCGCTTTCACTCGAAATAATCAATCATCCATAATAAACTGATCATCACCTTCATCCTTTGGCAACGCAAACAGAAACAATCATAGCAAGCAACAAAATCAAGCTTCAATCGTAAAATCAAAATCGAAACAACAAACCATTGAAAACAAAAATCAAACTCTTGATCAGCCGCAAACATGTCATTCAACTTTATATCATTAGCCTATCAATCAACTTATCAAACCATCATCATCCCTGCATAATGCATGTCCTAGGATATATCATTCAATAATGGGCACTATCATTTATGGATATCACCTTTGGATTCTTATCCTATCAAAACAACCTTTAATGTAGGTATGAAGAAATATTGGCTTGTTTGTGTACTTGATCTTTCTTTTGATTTATCTTATTGCTTTCATTCCAAGGACCTCTCGATGATATCCGAACGAAGGATTTAGAGAGATAGGAATGGGGCAACGATCATTATTATTTTGTATGTTGTGCTTGTTGGACGCTCTTGTAATATAACTTGGCGAATACTTGCTTTGTTAGGTATGCCCTAGTAAGGTTTCCGTATGTCAAGTGTGAACAGGAATACTCCTATCTGCTTGTTGAGTCAAAGTCCATCACACTAGGTACAACGCCATCCTGGTTCTTGATACCTTGATGCATCTTACCTATGTGTGTTATCAAACATAAAGTAAGTGACCCTTTGAAAATCCCAATCCTTGATAAGCAAATCATCATCATTTATCATCGTCATCATCTATCATCATCATCTCCAATAAAGTCTCGACCGATCATGGACTTGTGGGATCCTCTTGTCATCATCTCATTTCCATGCTAACATTGCATCATGAATAGTCCATCATGCATCCATCCTGCATCCACAAACCGTTAGCATGCATCCATCCTGCATCCATTATGCATTCATCTTGCATCCATAAATTATTAGAATCATGCATCATCATCATAATATAGATCTGTTAGTCTAAGCATCTCATAACTCATCCATTGCATAATCATGGCATATCATATCATCACATCATCCATCTCGCATCATATCATAATTTAAGTTGTTTAGGATAATATAGATTTATTATTCTAAGCATCTTAAAATCATCTCTTATTTGCATCGCCATCCATAACCATCCATTTTGAACTCCTCTTTATCGAAGATCGAATCTCAAATCGAATCTTTTCACCTCGATCTCGAGAGGGGCAATGTACCAATGTACTTCTTTCCACCGCATCCAAAATCATGAATTTTTACCTCACTTATGTAGTTATTCTTTGAAACCAACGCAATGCTACATTGCTTCAAAGAAGGGTAAAATGTAGACACGCCAAATTTACACTGGCGTATAATCATATTTCATTCATCAAATAAATCAGGACTTTATTTAAATCAAACTTAAATCATATTCCATCATTTTCGATTTAAATAAATCAAATATTTAAGTCCTAAAGTCAAAATCATCTAATCAAAGATTAAATCAAAGATAATCATCATCTATTTAATCTAACCCTGATTAAATACTCATCCCACTTGCATTATCTAGATATCTCCACTTGCACAATAAATCAATTTTATTGATTTATTAAAACACTCATTTTCCCTCAACATGACAAGTCAAACATGGCATTTATTGCTCTTTTTTCTTGTCCCCCTCTCAAAATTTATTGCAAATTTGAATTCAAATTTTCCCCCTCATGGGCACTCTTCCCAAATCTTGCACATGCATTAACCACTCACATGATGACAAGTGTCTCCTATCATTGGCAAAATCTTTAGTCCCACATTGGTCCCTCTTCAACACTCAGCATTTGAAAATCTTTAAATACAAGCTTCATCTTTGAGCAAATCATCCACAATTTTATGCAAGGTTACTCTCTTCATTTGAGATTTGATCTTGTTCATTTCACTCCATCATCTCCATTTGCATTTTATCATTTTGAGCTTTGATCAAGGGTTGGGAAAGGGTCACTAGCACATGTGACACCAATCCAACATGGAATAGGTGATTATCATGCTTTTGAAATGTCTTTTTGATGTTATTTTGTTACTTGTGGCATTTTTTTAGCATAGGTATTTTATTTCATGGAGGTATTTACAGATTTGTGTGTTTAGACTAACCCTTCTAATGAGTTTTTGAGGTTGATCTTACATTGCAGATTTTGGGTACTTCAAGAAGAACTTAAAAAATATTGGTTGTTTGAGACAAAGTTCTTCAATTTTCAAGCCAATGAAACTTTAGATAATGCATAAAGTTCATGACCAATCTCACTATTATCATCCCATTACCTTCCTCTAGGTCCTTTTCAGTAATAATGTAGCTTTGAAAGTCTAGGATATGCAAAGCATAACAAAGTTTTCAATGATATACCTCCTAGAAGGCCACCTAATAGAAGTATTGAGCATGTCATAGAGTTGAAAGGAGCCAAACCACTCATCACTACTCCTTATTGCCATCCCAAAAAGCATAAGGAATAAATTGAGAAAGTCATTAAGGAGTTGTTGGACATGGGTCACATCAGACCTAGTTCAAGCCCCTTTACTTCATCTGCAGTGTTGGTGAAAAAGGATGGAACCATGAGGATGTGCATACTCTACAAAGACTTGAACAAAAAGAGAATCAACAACAAACACCCGATTCCCATGATTGATGAGGTACATGGAGTAGTATATTTCTCAAAAATAGACCTCAAATTGGGATATTATCAAATCAAGGTTCAAGATGAGGATATTCACAAAACAGCTTCCAATTGTCACTTTGAACACTATGAGTTTCTAGTCATGCCATTTGGTTTGACTGATGCTCCAACCACTTTTCAATTTTGTTTGAACTAAGTGTTCAGCAAGCAATTGAAAAAATTTGTGTTGGTTTTCTTTGATGATATCCTCATCTATAGCAAGACTTGGGAGAAACATTTGAGACATATGGATTAAATTTTGGGCATTCTAGAGGCACAAGCATTATTTGCCAAGGAGACCAATTGTGAGTTTAGAATGACCAAGATTTTGTATCTAGATCATGATATCAATGCTTACAAAGTTCAAGTTGATTAGGAGAAGATATAAGCTATCTTGGATTGGCCTCCCCCAAACACTTTGACATAGTTGAAAGGATTTTTTGGACTCTGCAACTACTACAAAAGACTTCTTAAGGGATTCTCACAATTGGGAGCACCCTTAGCTAATTTGACTAAGAAGGGGGCTTTCACATGGACCAATGCAACACAGCAAGCTTTTGTCAAGCTCAAAGAGATGATGAGTTCATGTCCTATGTTAGCTGTTCCTGATTTCTCACATTCCTTTATGTTGGAATGTGACGCATCTAGAGAGGGGATTGGAGCAATTATGATACCAAATAAGCACCCAATAGAATTTGAGTGTCGTAAACTCAATGAGGCAATAAGAAGGTTCTCAATCTACAAAAAAGAGATGTTATCTAGAGAATCATAAATTTGTGGTGAAAACATAACACAATAGCTTGAAGTACTTTCTTAGTCAAAAGGATTTGAATGAAAAACAATAGAAATGGGTAGGTAAACTTCAAGCCTATGACTGACAATGAATTTTTAAAAGGAAAGAACATAGTAGAAAATGTCTTGTCAACAAAGCCTACTCTATGCTCTATGACTCATATTTCAATAGATTGAAAAGTTGAAATCTTAGCAGAATATTCTAAGAATGCCTTTATTACTAACATCATGGAAGGTAAGTTGAAAGATGATAGATACCGGGTAACAATACCCCCTTGGCACAAAACTCGGGGTATTTCAAGACATACAAATCAAGGAGAGGTTCACTTGATAAGGACTCCAAGATGACATCCTTAAGCACATCAAAGAATGCATTGCTTGTGAGAAAAATAAGATCGAGCAATCTTTTCCAATAGGTCAATTGCAACCTCTACCTATTCTAAATCAGAAATGGGAGAGCATCTCAATGGATTTCATCATGGGACTCCCAAAGGTGCATAGTAAGGATTGTATCTTTGTTGTGGTTGATGGACTTACCAATTATGCACATTTTTTCACTCTCTTCTAAATATATGACACCCCAGGTAGCTAAATTGTTC
>VDFB02031586.1:57765-79979 GCA_007258455.2 Sequoia sempervirens | reverse complement strand
AGTTACATATGTAGAGTTTACAAAAGTAGTCACTTCCAGCTTAAACAAGGTTCCTTTCATTGTTCCTCTCGTTATCACCAAATTCCCTCTTACCAATTTGTAACCATGCTTATCAAAAGTTGCACTTATTCCCATATTATTCAACTTTGAAATTGAAATAATATTTCTAGCTACTCCAGGAAGATGCAAAACACCAGGAAGGGTTTTAATCCTCCCATCACTAAAACACAATTGAATCTTATCCATTTTGACAATAGGATATGAAGAGTTATCACCGAGGTAGATTTCACCTCCATTATATTTTTCATATGTGGAAAACCACTCCTTATGAGGAGTCATATGAAATGAGCATCCTAAATTGATTAATCAATGTTCATTAGTCATAGTATGAAGACAAGAAACCAAAGCTTCATCACCTAAATTTTAGGATTTCTTTGTGGAGGAATCAACTTGTTTCTTTGGATTTTTGCATTCCTTCTTCACACGTCCTCTTTTCCCACAGTCCCAACACTTTACTCTATTCTTCTTTCCAGGAGTTTTAAATCTTTCCTTAGACTTTTCATTAGGCCCATTCTTATCTCCTTTACACCCTCTTTCTTTAGGCCTTCCCCTTATGTTGAAAGCATCACCTATATTATCCATTACCTTTTTCCTCATTTCTTGTGACAACAAAGTTGCTACAAGAGAATCCATCTTTGGATCTTCCATGTTAGTAGTGATAGCAAGTATGAAATTATCCCAAGATTTAGGTAAAGAATAGAGAAGCATAATACACTTATCTTCTTCTTCTACTTTGACATCAATAGAGGCCTCAAAACCAAATTAAAATAATTTAAATGCTCGATTATAGATTCACCTTCCCTCATCTTAAGAGAAAACAACTTTTGCTTCAAGTAGAATTTATTTACTAGACTTTTTGCTTGATAGATCTCACCTATTTGGTTCCACAAAGCATATGCAGTCTTTTCTGATGACACATTCAGGAGAAAAAAATGAGAAAGAAATAGCCTAATAGTGCCTCATGCCTTTTTATGAATCTTCTCTAAATCTTCATCACTCATTTTCTTGGGTTTATTTTCATTTACTACAGCTACCCATTGATCTCGTTCTTCAAGGAGATCCTCCATTTTTAGCTTCCACAACTCAAAACCAACTTCGTTAAATTTTTCAATATCCAAATGGTTAGAAGTTGCAGCATTGTTAAACACAAAATACTGCAAAAAATAGCTCAACAAATATCCCACTAAAACTTAAAAAACCTTTGTTCTACCACCCAGAACATAGAACTGGCCAGACTTTGATACCAAATGTTAGAAAAATGGTTAAAGAATAACAATAATGGAAGCTTTAATAGATTACTATAAACCAGATTATGTAGTGTAAACCATATGAAGATTTAAACAATTGTAAGCAATGAAAATGCAAAGAATAGAAACCACAACAAATAACACATGTTTATGTGGAGAAACCCTTTCAGGAAAAAACTCCACCAAAGAAGAGATTAATAGTTGTATTAACAACAATGGTGTTTGAAATACAATCACTCTAACTCCTCTTCAATCCGACATCTTTGTACTTGTAAAACATCTCATAGTGTCTACAATTCAACCCCGTAATATATAGACTCATGGGGGCTCAAAATACCACCATAAAACATTATCATGGGTCAAAACAAGGTTTGGAAATACCATGGTAAAAATCCATTCGACCCCTTACATGCCAAACAAGGTCTGTTACATGACATTACACCTTCTTACAAGATGTCATAAGAATCCTTATAAAATAGGAGATTCTCTTACATGTGTCATAAGCCATCAATAGCTATGCAAAGATTCTCTTACGCATGTCATAGATGATTCTCACGTCCAAAATGATATCCCCCACTTTTATCCCTTACAATTGTCATAGAATCCATCATAACATCCTTAAAAATAGGCTTTCCATGTTATACCACTACGTGGGCATTTTTTGACAACTAATAACATAATTTTCAAGGCACCGACATGTGGAAAAAGTGCCAACTCAAAATCTCACACCCCTTTTGATGGAGCATAATTATTTAATAACATAAATGATATTTATCCATGGAAAAATATAAAATAATAATAAATAAACAACTTAGGAATTGTCAAAGGTTGAGACACCTTAATTCCTAACACTAAAGACATACATACATACATACATATACATAAATTGATACATACATATAGGCATACATACATACAAGCGTACATGCATACATACATACATGCATGTTATGAAAGCATACATACATACACATATATACATACATTTAATAGACTAGCATTTAATGCAAAGCAAGACATAATGTGAGCACATTATAATGCACTCGCATTATGTCTTGCTTAGGCAACTCTTGAGAACAAACACAAAAATATGTTAAATCAATGAAATAATGTGAGCACATTATAATGCGCTTGCATTATTTCTTGCTTTGGGAATCCCAAAGCCTTAGGCTTGGTATTTGATTATACAATATTTCACATAATCACATTCTTGCTAAGAATTAGGGTTGCACGTGCTTCAAGGTCAAACAAATCAAACACCTGGGTAATGTTAGGCTCTCTCTTAGCTATCTAACAATGCAATCTTTTTCACATTTTGACAATATTAAGCCTTTCATCTTTAATTTCTTTTTTTTGTGTCTATTTTTTTGAAAAAACTACTATTTGGTATTTTTTCTTTATAAATTAACCATTCATCGAAATTTCAAATAAATTACATTTTTAGAAACTAGACTCCATTCTACACATCAGCACAAAAAATTATTGCGCTGATTGGGTTTTAAAATTGCGGAAAGGACGGCAGGTAGAATTTTGGTTTTCCTCGAGATGTCCGCTTTGAAATTGTTAGATCATAAATGTTAGTTAAAATATCAAAAAATCAAGCATAAATGCGTAACTGCCTGAACTGCGGCGATGCTGAAAAAAGTTAATAACCTTTACCGGGGGCCGAAAGTCACTATGTTATGTTTTGATGCATGGTGGCCCCCTCTTTTTGAACCATAATCTCAATTGTATTTTCCATAGTGGTTTAGAAAGTGGGCTGAGCTGATTACTTGTTTTGTTGCATCTAAATTTTTTTGAGTCTCATTTTCACATCGAAGGTCAATATTTCTTGATTTTAGAAAAAATGTGGCCACTTAAGACCCCTTTTTGGCCCCCTATCTTTTTACACTTACCCTAGTTGAGTTCATGATCCTTTAGTTTCCTAGACTCAAAGGAAATCATTCCTCCATCTTTCATTAGTACTCCACCTAACCCATCGAAAGAAGCATTTGTCCAAACTACAAATTATTTATCTGGATCAAGCCCTTGCAAGATTGGTACAGTGGTGAGAGCTTCCTTTAACTTTTGGAAAGCAATATCACATTTTTCTATCCATTCAAACTTCTTTCCTTTTCATTGAAGGGAGGTTATAAGGTTATCTATTTTGGAGAAGTTCTCTATGAACCATTGATAATATCTCGCCAAACCCATGAAGCTCCTTGCTTTGGCCATATTTTTAGAAATAAGCCATTCTACAATTGCTTGCATCTTTGTTGGATCCATTTTAATTCCTTGGGCTGATATAATATGTCTAAGATAATGTACTTTAGGCTAAAAGAAAGAACACTTGGATAATTTACCATATAATTTATGATCTCTCAACCTTTGCAAAACTATTCTCAAATGCTCCTTATGCTCTTTCAAATTTTTAGAGTAGATTAGAATGTCATCCAAAAACACTAGCACAAATTTGTCCAAGTAGTCATGGAAAACATGGTTCACGAGACTCATAAAAGTAGAGGGGGCATTTGTTAGACCAAAAGGCACCACTAAGAATTCATAATGGCCATACCTAGTTCTAAAAGTTTTCATTGGAATATCTTCTTCCCTGATTCTTAATCGGTGATAACTTGACCTTAAATCTATTTTGGAGAAGATAGTAGCTACATTCATTTGATCAAACAAGTCATCGATTCTGGGTAGGGGATATTTATTTTTAATGGTTACCTTGTTCAACATTTGATAATTTATGCATAACCTCTATGTTCCATCATTCTTCTTAATGAACAACAATGGAGCTCCCCAAGGGGACACACTAGGTTGTATCAATCCTTTCTCCATTAGATCTTTACGAATTGCATGTGAAGCTCATGTAATTCGCCAGTTTTACCCATTATATAGGGGATTTTTAGACTGAGGCTGACCCTTTGGAATTTGTTGATCCTATTGGCCAGTGGCTTAGGAGCGAGTACAGCAATTTACTCACGGAAGAGAACATCATGGTTCTCCTAGAGGATGGGGTGTTCTTCAATGTACTAGGTGTAGAGGACATCGGCTACCCTTCACGCCCGCGGTCATTTCACCACCCACTCTCCTTTCGCCCTGCGGTTTGAGATCGAATTTGCGCCTCTGCGGCGCTTCAAATGTAAAGGAGATTTCCTTATGTGGTCATCTGAACGTTTGTTGATCTTCTTATTGGCAAATGATACAACTTGGGTTGGTCGTTTTTGGAACCATTCATCCAAGATAGTAGGAGAACTCTGACGGGTGACCCATAGGTCACGCGGTCCTTATAGGTAAATTTCCATCATAGGAAGAACACGGTCGCGCCCATTAGCAAAACCCAGGCACAAATCTCCATCTCTCTCCTCTCACAGCCTTCAAGTCTCAACGTATCCGTTTTTGCTGTTTTTTTTTTGAGATAGCCAGGAATAAAGAACTATTTGAACTCCCTAAATCCTGAAATAAAATAGGTTGGCTAAGGAGTTAATACCTTGAAGTTCATCAATAGGAACGCTGTTGGATTCACTTGATGATTATCTACTCGGTGCATAGGTTGGTAGTTTATTTGGGATTTCGCGCAGGACGCTTCATCCGCCACTTCAGCCAGATATCGCCATTACTGGTGCTGGGTGCTGCGCGCGCTCTGTATTGCCACTTGCCTAGATATTTTTCTTCTTTTGTCTCCTCTATCTTTTTGACCTTCTAACCCATGGTTCTCCCTATAGTTTTGACCCCTCTTAATTTGTTGATAAAAATTCCCTTTAGATTTAGCCTCTTGATTACCCCTTTGTTTATTATTTGAGTACTTGGAGGTATGAGTCTTTTGTTTATGTTCCTTCTTGCTCTTATGCTTTTCTTCAGCAACCAAAGCTACCTCTAAAGCTTGATTTAAGCTTTTAGGTTGAGTGGGATTGGTTGCATATAGAATATTTTTATTCAATTCCAAGATAAAATTATTCACCCAATCCTCTTCTTCTTTCACATAAGGCACATGATGGAGTAAGCTCATGAATTTGGACTTTTATTAACCTACCATCATTCCCCCTTGGCATAATGTATGGAATTCTGTCATCTTTTGGTCTTGATGACGAGCAGACAAGTTCTCCTTATGAAATTGCTTGGTGAACTTATTGCAAGTTAATTGAATAATATCATAGCTTTTTATTTCCACCAAATGTTCCCATGACAGTGAGGCTTATCCTTCTAAATGATAAATTGTGATCCTAGCCTTAGTATTGGCACTTAATTCCATCATCCCAAAATACTTGTTCATTCCTATGATCCATGCTTTAGTAGTGTCCACACCCCCAGTCCCATCAAACTTAGGGGCTTACATTTTCTTCAATTCTTGAATCAATGGATCTTTTCCCACTCTCATTGTAGCTCTGGTAGAGAGTGACCGTGGGTGAGAATATTGGAGCTACTCTCATGTTCCTAACTTATATTCAAATTGTGCTACCTATTTGACTCTTCAGTTCCTTTTCCTATGTTTTGATTAGTTCCTTGCTCCATTTTCCTTGTTAAATCCTCAATTTTTTTCTCTTGTGATGTTATTTTTGCACAAAGTGTATTCAATTCAGCCTATAATTCTTCAGGTATGGTAGGAGGTGGAGATTACACTCCCTTACTTGCATGTAGCATTTTAGTGAGGCTAGGGATCATTCCCCTCCTTAAGGTTCTCTTCATTGAATTAAATTGATTCTGCGAGATAAAGAGAGTGTTGTTTAAGTGTCTATTATTTCATTTAAAATATCGTCTTATATCAAATTTGGAATTATGGAGAAATTCATATGCAATATATGATTCACAATATAAAAAAGAAGAAATTCCATTCCCATTTCCTATATTCACCATAACACATTACTTTTAAGTATATATATATATATATATATATATATATATATATATATATATATATATATATATATATATATATATATATATATATATATATATTTGTCATTAATAGTTAGCAATTCTTACATAAGTGAGATGATTTTTATTTAGTACTAGTTCATCATCTTATACATAGTTCTAGTTACAAGTAGGAGTTTACTCCTCTTCGAGTTCTTCCTCATTCGAGGTTCCCATGTTTACAATAATAGCATGGAAGCGATTATACTTCGCAATCACTTCCTTAGTGAGAATAGGAGCATTGTGTCCACAACCAAAAGGGAAGTCTTGAACAACTAAGGGCCTAGGTTTAGGGGTTGGTCAAAAGAATTCCTTTGGTGGTTCATGATCCTTATTAGGTTTAGCCAATCCCTTTCCCTTTGGGAGTTTTATTTATTTGATCATTTTAGCTAATGGCTCAATGTTAGATATGGTTTCAATTTCTATGTCTCGCCCTATGGTAACAGGGGCTTTGGGTCAATTTGGTTTCTTTTGTTGAGGGCATTGTTTTTTCGAGACCTTCTTTCCTTTTCATTTCCTTCCATGACCCATGACTGTCAATACCAAAAATTCATATTAGTGCAACTAAAGAGATAGAACCTAGGTCCTAGTGTTGAGTTCTAAGCTTTGATACCTATGTAACAACAACCTCAATGAAAGGAAGAAATTTTGAGCAATTTTTTTATCACTGCAAGGAGGTTTACTTAGAAAATTAACTAACATATAAACAATATCAAGTGATATCAGCATATACCTTTTATTCATTATGTTAATTATAAATCCTTCCAATAAAATATTGCTACTAAAATGAATTACACATACCTTTAAGGTTTACGATTCCATAATGCTCCATGTCCATGATTGCTCTGGATTGTGGTGGGGTGAAAAATGATCCCAACCAAAGTGGATTCAAATCCTATCCACCCCTCCAAGTGGATTAAGTGGCTCATGGTGAGAGAGAGTTATCATTCAAACCCATAAGTAATGTATAGATTAACTCCCTAGTGACCAATTTCCACGGTGCACCTAGCATGGGTAGGCTTAAAATACCTTTCTACAATAGTTATAAGATTACATAGGGAGTTATTTTATACCTACTTGAGCTTATTAGGAACCCTCTTTCCTACTATCCATTATACATATAAGCATCCAAGGTTATCCATCATTGGCATAGAATGCTACTAGACTATTGACCATCTCGAGCATAGGATTGCTTCTAGACTCTTATCCATCTCAAGCATAGTACTGCCCCTAGACTATTTTTCATCTCGAGCATAGTACTGCCCCTAGACTATTGTCCATATCAAGCATAGTACTACCCCTAGTCTATTGTCCATCTTGAGCATAGTATTGCCCCTAGACTACCATCCATACCGAGCATAGTATTTCCCCTAGACTACCATCCATCTCAAGCATAGTACTATTCCTTAGCTCATGCTTAGTATTGGACTAGAAGTAGGATTCCACAACCAAGGTCAGTAGGCCACCCTCTTAGTTACAACCATGAATGGAACTACTAGATATTCCATAAGAGCATTACATGCTCATAGACACCTCATGGTGGAAGGTAAAGTAACTCATCATCCCTTGATATTTGTGGTGGATACCCTACTTTATTTGATCCTTCAAGAATAATTTCAAGACATGGACAAGTTGTAGGGACTGTAATTTCATATTACAACAAAATTACTCATTTAAATGAGAATGAATACCCTATAAGTTAGTTGTTCATAATAGAAATAAACTTTGTATAGATGGCCATCCTAGTAGCCAGAAATGTAGAGTATTTAACTTGGGGAATAGCGATAGATCAATTCACTTTCCTCAAGTTTTTCTTACATTCTACCATTTATCCTTCTTAGTTTAGCCTAATGTCATGAAAGAATTATTTCTTGAATAATATTGATTTAGGCTACTTGTGCTAGTCAAGGTAGATGCTTCAGCATCATGATATCTTCAGATTCCTTAAATTTTTGGGAATCCTCTATGAAGAGGAGATTCCTTACCATAGTCACTTTTGGGCCAAGATTATACAACATGTAGGTATTACATAGAGGTAGCATCCATCATATTTTCAATTTTATTTGTAACATATTTTGAACCGTTATTAAAGAAAATCAGTCAATTAAGACAAATACAGAAGGAGATATCTTATTCTTATCATATTTTTGACTAGAACCATTAATAAAGAAAATTAGTCCATTAAGACAATAACGAAAGGAGATATTTTATTCTTATTATATTTTTCTTGGTAACTTCCATTTAGCTTACTTAATGGTAATTCCCCCTTAAGGAATTAAAAGAGTCATTTAGGCTGTGAGGTTGCAAGGCCAAGGACTTCATGGATAAGCTAACAACTGCAAGGTTAAATATTGATTTATTTTTACACTTACATTCTAAGAATATGGTAGCTGACTTGAAGCCACAAAATGTTTCAATGGTGACAACCACTTATTAAAACAAAATGTTGATTCTTACAATTCTTGGAAATTCTGGACTGATAATCAACTATTCAATCAAAGTTTCCAGTCAATGATAAATTCTTTTCAGTTTACCACTAAAGGATAAGTAGAGATGGTGAAACACAAATTAGTGTTAGAATATATAGAAGCTCAACATTTAATAGAATGACTATTCTAAACTAAGTTTGTGTGTTTAAGTATCCGTGTAAAATTTTCCATAACATAGTCTACATCAAATGAAATTTATTAGCAATTAATACAAACAATTTCAAGCAGGTTAGGTTCAGTGAGCATGATGCATATAGTTATGAGGAAATGAGTAGAATGTGTTTGAGCATTATGCAATTGTATTTAGTCCTTGAACCATGGATTCTTTTAGTCTTTCTCAAGTAGGCATGAAAGTTTGTCTACTTGAAAAAAATAAAAGAAAATGGAAGACATAAAACTTTCCCACAAATATTCTTCTGAGACTATGGGATCATTCCTAGAATTTTAAATGATTTCAAGACCAAAATAGAACTTCATTAGGGTTAATGTATTATAAATTAATAGTTGCATAAAGGGAAAGGAGTTTAAACACCTAAGTTTGAGATGTCTTGATGTAAGGTGTTTGCAGAAGCAATGGAGGATGCCCTAGCCACCAACAACATAGATATCCTCTCTAAATCCCATCCACACCTCTAGATTTAGACACACTACCATTCTCTTTCTCTTTCCCCAAAATTCTTTGCTAAAACTAAAACCTTGCAAAAAAATTTAAAGAAAAGAGGGATAGGTTTTTCCATGGCGCACTAGTTTGGGTTACTTCCTACTATTTTATTAGGTTGCAGGGGGCCTCCATGCCTTTTAATGGCTCTATCATCCTCTCCCTACCTTTCTTCCTCATCCACAACAAGATTCTTAGCCTCCTTGTCTGATCATTTATGAGTTCTTCCTCCTTCAACACCAGTTTTCCTTCTATCTCTCTCCTCCCATGAATGCATTTTTTTATTAACTTCCCTCTACATTTTATTTTTCTCTCTTATTTATCATTTTTTATCCTTTAGTTTGATGCCATAGCCTTTCATTAAACACTACTACCTTACATTAAGGCAATAACAATGTTGAAATATTTAATATAGTTGTTAAGGACAAGCAGATTTCAAAGAAAACTTTTCAATTTTGAATATTATAGTAAATCCACAACTATATGAGGATCTAACTTAAAAACTCCTTCATCTTGTAAGTTTTGTAATGTCAAAATGTGACAAAATTCCTCTCAGGAAAATGAATCTTTCAAGGTTATCTTTTTAGTGTTAGGGTGACAAGATGGCACACTCTTTTAGTCATGGGCTTTAAGCATTTCAGCAACATCAAAACAATTGAATCTTGAGGTGCAAGTAATAGGGTAAAGTGAAAATTTCCTTTTGTCTTCACTTAAAAGTTGGTGTTTAGGCTTTCCAAAATTCTTTTGGTATTTCAAATTAGAATTATTGCAAGAGTTTCAAGGCTATTTTCATGAAATCTATTTTTGTTGGCTGTGTTAGTTTCTACTTAATGAATATTATGTGAGTTCATGCTTTATTCTCTATTTGTTGAAAGCCATATACCAATTTGTGTTTTCTGTCGAAAGCCATATAGCAGTTTGGGAAACTGTGTTGACATTTTTGCATCTTGGGTCAATTGTGAATACTTTCACCACTAGCATAGTTCTCGAAGGGATTTCTTCATACTGTATTTGATTTTTGAGTTCTTATTATTGGTGATTTTGGGGTATCTTCAATGGAATTTCTTCCAAGAAATCATAGAGCACCTTTTCAAGTGTAGCAGTGGGAATTTCCTTTCTCCAAAGGGATAGAAAGAGAACAATTATCTTATGTTTTAAAAAAATATTGTATACCTATTTTCAAATGTGTGAAGGATATAATTGGAGATGACATATTGCAGCCATCAGCACAGAGAATCATTTTTCCTTCTAATTTGGTATCAATATTTGTTTCAAATGTCATTGATTTGAACCCGAACTATCCAGTTATGCAAAAGATAGAAAATGCGGTCATTAGAGAGTTTTTCTTACAAGAAAATGCTCTACTCACACGTTTTCAAAAGTATAACTTTTGGCTTGGAGAAGCGTACATTGGAGGTATATTTCTTAGACACTACTTGTACCATAAAGTGACTTTCAGAAACATCTATACAGGTATCATGTTGGCACTTGAACTTAACTCCTCAAGTTACCTATATAAGGAGTTGAACAAGTATCATATTGAATTGGGTAATGACATGATAAGGAGCTTCAAAACCAAATACCATGTAGTTTCATTCCTTCTTACACATCATTGACATCAAGAAGCTTTACTAAGTCATCCAATCCTGCCACAACAAGGAGAGGTTGAAACTAAAGATTCAAACGTAGCACCAAGGCCATCAAATGCTTAGCCACTCATTCAAAGGTGTCAACCAATCCTTCCAGACATGAACATTATTGCAAACCCTATAACATCTCCTCCAACGAATCAGACTATGAGAAAAGAAGGGAAAGAAGACAACAACTTAGTACAAAAGGAATGAAGTAAATTGTTAAAACGTATTGGTTTTTGTAAAAGTCAATTGATTTTGTTATTATGGACAGTTGACATCTCCATACTATTCCATATTTAGCAAAAGTTTTGTCATTAAAAAGGATGGGTCTATCAACTAAGGGTCTGTCAACTGTTGGCAACTATTTCTTATGCTCAAAATGTATCAGTTGACATTTTGTATCTATCTATAAAGATACTACATAGTAATATTGTAACCTTTACTATTACATAATATAAATAGTTGGCCTAAAAGCCTTTTATAAAAAAAAAACAATGTTGAAATATTTATCATTTAAATTAATTTTATTTTAATATTTGTAGATATTCATTTTATAATTTATTATTTACTTATTTAACTTTCTTTATTTATTTACTTTTATGTATTTATTTATTTATTTTTAATTTTCCTATTCATTCGTAGACCTCTAATAAATTATACCAAATTATGTAATGTCCTCAATTAATCTAAAACAATTTAGGTTATCTTTGATATCTTCACGTAGTTGGAAACATATGAACTATTATGATTTAATATACATCTAAGGTCCTAAGTTTAAATGAACCTTAGGTTGAAAAAACTATAGGCAAGGTCTTGACACTTAGAATGAAATTACCATCTATCTGTCTCTCATCCAATGAAACCACAAAACCTACCTCATCTTGCACCCCAGGTGACTGCAACCAATGAAAAACCTCACATAGATCCAACAACCAAATCATTAGTCCATGTTAAACCAAACATTTTAATTCATTAAATTTAAAATAACATAATACAATTGATATTCACATTCAATAACATTAACATTAAGGGTAGTAGTCATCACGATGGAGGAGCGACTGGGTGGGAAGAGTAATGACTTGAGAAGTTTGAAATCTTCAGCTGGAGATGGCGACAGGGAGTCAAATTTGAAATATGATGAGGCAGATCCTTGGCTAAAAGGGGTTCCTTAGTTGCACCCTGTTGATGGTTTGGAATTTTTTGGCTCTGACATTATGTTCTCTACAGTTTTTGGGTCTTTCATTTTGGCTTGCTGGTTCCCTTTGTTGGTTCATGCTTTTGTTGGTTGGTCTATTCTGAGTGATGAGTTGATGCTAGTGAGCTTTAGCAACCTTTCTTGCTATCTGAGGGGGCTTTCAGATCCTTTTTTTGGCCATGTCTCTACTCTTTGGCCCTTTGGTTGGCTCATCTTGGAGTTGGTTTTGGGTGACTCCCTTTCCCATCCTAGTGTTGTCTTTGTCAATCTGTTTGTGGTTTCCTTCCAACAATTGATCTTTCAAGTTTTATCTTTTGGTTTGGAACCTGATTTGGGTCATTGGCCCTTGTGGTGGTGTGGCATTGTTGCTTGGATGGGGATTCCTCCCTCCTTCTATCTTGATGGGTGTTGGGTGTGCTTGCTCTAGTGTTTTTGGTGGTTTATGTTGTGAGAGAAAGTTTCTCCCTTTTTCTTTTGTACCTGGCTTCTCCCCCTGGTTTGATGTGGCCCTTCTTTTATGTTTAGGGGTTGGTGTTTTGGTTTGTCCCTTCTATGGGATTGGGTCTTTGTCTGCCTTTTGGTGCTTTGTGTTCTTCATTTCCCTATCTAGGTTTAGGTTGGGTGTGCCTCAAGAGGTTGTGCTTCAACGTTTCTTTTACTTTGGGGGCTATTGTGGAGTGGTTTTGTTCCCTCCCTATTTTTGGAAGAATGTCTCTGGAAGGCTTTAAAAGTTCCCTTTTCTTTTGGCTGGTTTGGTTCTTTTCCCTTTGGATGGGGTGTGTGTCTTTCTCAAAGGACACTTTATGTATGTTGGTTCTCTTTGCTGGCTAGTCTCCTATGTTTTATTTCAAGACCTAGAGTTTAAGGATTCTTAAAGATGATTTGGTTGTTTTATTGGAAAAGTTGCAGTGTGATGAGAGGTTGTTGGTTCAGCTTTGTTCAGTAAAGTTTCTTTTGTTGAAGTTGCTCTTGGTTTTGTTAGAGGTGTTGCAAGTTGGGTGGTATTTAGAGATTATTTTGAAGACCCAGTTGCTTCTGTTGTTGCTCTTTGCTAAGTTCTTTTTTTCCTACTATAGTCTTTTCCTTCTCTCTGGACATTGGGTCATCTTTTAAGGTGGAGACCTCTCCTATGGAGGTGAAGTCCTCTCCTCTTTTGGTTGAGGTGTGTGTTGTAGTTGAAGGATTACTCTTGTATATCCCATTGAAGTAGAGCTCAATCCTATATAGGTGGAGTGTTGGTGTGTAGGTGGTTTGTGGTTGTTGTGGAAAATTTGAGCTTGGTTTTTTCTCCTATGGAGGTGGGGAGAATAGCTGACTTTTGTGGGACACTATTGGAGCCTTGAATGTTTATAATGATTTCTCCTATAGAGGTGGAGAGGGAATGTTGTTTGGCTCTATTTTTTCTGCTCTTCTAGTTTTTTGTGATTTGGTTGCTTTCACCAGTGGTATGGAGAAAAAGATTTACCTGAGTGACTAGTGTGTTGTTGTCTAGCTATTGCAGGTGGTGTATTTGGGTTTAAGGTCCTTGCAAAAACCTGGTTGTAAAGGGTTGATAGTCCCTTCAAAATCATTGGGTTCAAATGGGTTTAAGGTCCCCATTAAAACCTGCTATGTTTTTGGATGTAAGTGGGGTTTAGGTTCCCTTTTAAACCTAGTTGGGTTCAAGTTCCCTTGTAAAACTTGGCTTTTTTGGGTTTAAGTTTCCCGTCAAAACCTTTTAGTAGATCTGGATAGTCATGTTGTTATTCTGTTGATTTGTTGTTGGTTCGCTACTGGTCATCTATGTTGATTCCTTATGTAGCTTGTTCTTCTTTGTGTGGGTTTTAGGCCCCAATCAAAACCTATTTGTAAATGGTTTTAGGTCCATTCAAAACCTATGGTTTTGGGTCCATTCAAAACCTGATTTTCCCCCTTAATCAAAACATTAACATTAAGGGTCACAAATAACACACAAACATACACACACTTATATATGTCTACATAATAAATTTAAAGTTCCACCCCTAGTCCAAATTACACTTGGGCTAGGGGTCATGCAAAATAATTAACAAGGTATCGAGGGGATATGATAAGAGGGAAAGAAGAATGTGGGGAGAGGGAGAGAGAGAGAGGGAAGGAAGGGGGGATAGGTAGAGATGGAGAGAGAGAGATAGAGAGAGAAGTAAATAGGGATGGGGAGAGAGAGAGAGAGGGAGATAGAGAGAGAGATGAACAAGTAGAGAGTTAGTTCTTTATCTCAAGGGAGAGAGTGAGCGAGAGGTCTAGAGCATAAGGGATAAAAAATGAGTGGCATAGAGAGAGAGAGAGAAAAGTGATACACCTTCTTGATTACTAAGATTTAACATGTTGATTATTGAAATTTTACTGTTTGAAAAATTATAAGATCTTCCAAAAACTAGAATTTGCATTATAACTCCTAGAGATCTGAAATCACTCTCAAACATCCTGAAACTATATACATGAAATATAACTTACAGTATAAGAAATTAAATGTCCATATGTAAATATCAACTTTATTCCATGTATATAGTTTCGTTGAAATAGAAGGAGAAAGAGAAAAAATTCAATGCAAAACAAAATGTGAGGGCATAATGCAAGTATGTTATAATGCACTCACATTTTTTGAAATCATTCACATGACATGAGTGTGTTATAATACACTCGCATTATGCGCAAACCAAACCATAACAAAAACATGTTTCATTACAATACGCTCATGTTTTCTCTATTTCAGGACCAAAAAGTGGAGTGGCCACTTCTTGGTCCCCCATATTGGTACACATGTCCTATAAGTTCATGAAATTCATTCCTAAGTGTGACAATATTGTTTTCCAAATTTTTGTCCAATTTAACATTGTAGGTTCCTTATAATATAGTAAAACTTATAAATATATTTATTTTGACATGTGTATGATCATCATCATTAGATAGATTCTTATTTTGTTCATCCTTATGCATGCATAACTCATTTACATTTTTAATGATAGTGTGTGAGAATGTTCTCCATAATCCTGAAATCTATATCATAATAATTCATGAGAGGATCCAAATGATGGTATCTATAAGAGAGTGGTATAACATCATAATACATAGAAAAATCTATAGGATCCACTAAGGAATAGACAATAGAAGGGGAGTAATGAAATAATGAGTAAAACATGGTTTGGGGCTGATAGTAAATTAATTTATGAAAACTATGATGGAATTTAAGGATTTAATAGAATTACAACATGAATTAAACCATTGTTTAAGTTCAAAAATTAAACTAACATCAAATGTTTGTATGAAAGTGTCATTATCATCTAGGTAGGCACAATAAAGATGAGATGGATTTGACATGTAAATTTATCTCTTCTTTACCATTAAATGACTATCATAGGTGTATTAAAATAACATGCTTTCCAAAAAATTTTATCATAAATCAAAGATTCATTAGTCGCAACATGAGAAGATAAATAAATATCACTATGTGTATTATATATAGACCAAGAAGCACAAGAAAGATAATAAGGATTAGAAAGCTCATGTGGGTATGACACATTTACATTTATGTCATTATGATCCTAATACAATATGATGCAAAACAACCATAGTAGTAGAATCCATAGTTGAATAAATAAACTAGCATGAGATGTATAAAGAATTATATGTTCATTAGTATATAATTAGGCCTAGTATAAAAGTTAGGGAATAGAGATGTGTAGGCCATATATTAGTAAGTATATATAGTGTACACACATTAAAATATACATTGTGAGGAGGCTCAACTAATTTTTTACTATCCCTAAACACATTAAAAAAAAATGGGAAATAAAAGTATATGCCAAATCTATATATGAATAATAAATAAATAAGATGAATCAAACTATTTTGTAAATCTCCACCACTCAAATGAAATATAAACCCACTAGTAAAAATATAATACTATATAAATACTCATAATTATCAAATAAAAATAATTTATCATGTAAAGATGTGATGGTAGAACCATCAATATCATGTAACAAATCCTCTAAGACCAACAATATCATAATTTGATTAAAAAGGAAGTAATAGAGTATCAACATCTATATGAAAGGAAGAAAAAATATTATTTTACTTCTACTCTAATCTATATACTAATTAAAATAAGCATTATATTACTTTCCTTTAAGAAGAGGAGTAGGAACATAAGTTGAAATTAATCTAATTAATACTATAACTTTCTTTACTAAAAATAAACTTGATTTTAGAAGTGAAGTTGGGTTATGGAAGGAAAATTATTAAATGAAGAGAGAGGGTAGAGGAGTAATCCCTAACTTGAAATTTGAAAAAATAATCCAGAGGAAGCCATGGAGGAAGCCATGCAAAGGGGTGCAAGGTGCAAGATAAATCAAGGATCTTTGAGGATCTTTGACCAAGTATAGATACAAAATGACTAAGTTGTGGTAGTTTCTTGCTAACAAACATCAAAGTTATTCAAAATGTTTATAAATGTAAACTTGTAAAGCTTGATAACAATGGATATCTCCTTATTACTTAGAAAAAATAAATTTATGAAGTGAAAATAGGAAAAGGAAATCAAACTCTAATTAGATTTTAATGTGATATATTGTTTCGAGAAAAGGTGTTGTACACCATGCACAGGAAAATAATTATTTTAGTTATGTAAACAAATATTTATTTTTGGTGCATCTTAGGACATATGTTTAGTTATAGTAAATCTTTTAGATTGAATTGTAAAGTTATAATATTGGTTAAATATTTTTTTTGGCTTGCACATTAGAATATATTTAATATTAGAAAAAATGAGTACCAAAAATTAAATGATGGGGTCAATGGTTTTGTGCTCTCATAGTTTTGAGACATATGGTTTAGCCAATACCACTTGGTAGTTTTGTGTGAGATTAGATCTATACAATAAAGAACATGTTTAGTGGTTGGGTTGGCTAACATTTGTATTGAGCTCTCTTATAGAGTGCATACGTGATTCATGACATAGTATGTGTAGTTACATGGTTACCCATTATTCTTGGACACATGGAAGATGCGTTGGAGGAGCTTGATGTTTCAAAATTATTCATAGAGACTACACAAATAAATTTTCATATTTTATTTTTGAATAATACATTGAGCATGGATGCTTTTGAATTTTAAGTTTTTCCATAGTGAGGTTTTTCCTATGGTATATTGTGTGTAATATTTTGTATGCATTTAATTTTGTACTATGTTTATTCTTTAAGCTTGTATACATGTTTTTATCTCATAGGGTTATGTAGGAAATGTTTTAATCAACCTCATTCTTTCTTAAAAAGTGTTATAAGATCTATGGGTTGTGACTAAGGGAGGCAAGAGATCCCTATTTTTTTAACCATTTTTTGAGTATTTCTAGTGCGAAGTTGAAGTCATGGCAATACTAGAGGGATTTCAAAAATTTCAAGGTATAAGGTCTACTATACAACTTTTGAGAATTGTAGATATAGGGTTTGGGGTTTGTAGATTTGTGGTTACTATTATAAATTTTGGGTTTGAATAAAGGTATTATAAAAATGGATTTTTTGGGTGTTCACTATGAGGATTTTATAGAGGAAGTTATAAAAATGACCTCTTGGAACAAAATTGACTTCACCCTTGAATCTAGAATACTTGAGAGATAAAAATAATATAAATTTTACTAAATTTTAGCCACTAGAGCATGAAGGAAGAAAAAATGCTCCTCTCCTAGTTTGGTTGTATGGTCAATTATGTAAATTTAACAAATAAAATAAAATAAATATATGTAATGTTTTTTTAAATTTAAAAAGTGTGTGGGTTGGTATGATGTCCATATACCCTTGTACCACCAATCCTCATGTGGTATATGTTGACATCATGGTAAGGCCAAGCATGGGGTTGTGAACCCCACATGGCCTTGATAAATGATCATTGAGATGATAAGGTTTAGGCCCTTGATCCCAACCCCCGATTGGGTGGGCCCAACCATAGCCCCCCTCTCAAGATATCAAAATTTTAAAATTTAAAATTTAAATAGATTTAGTCTATATTTGGATATTTCCATCCATGCCATTTCTAAGCACAACCTACATTTCATTATCAATAACTCATTGCCAATGTATCACCCAAGTGCCACTAGCCTGCATCTACATGATGTTAGCATATCAACAAGGCTTGATTTGGCCCCATTTTTATTGCTTGGATTATTTTGTATTTCATAAGTTGTACATTTTATCCATGACATCATATCTTTGAGTTCTTATAGATGTCAAAATTTTCTCTCCAATAACTATACAATGGTATAGGTTTGGGTTCTATTTTTTTTTGTTTACTTTACAATGTGTTGCAAGAATTTGACATTGCTCTAGAATGGTTAATAGGTCATATATTTCATATAAATAATAAAATTTTAGATTTAAAATAGGAAATGGAGATAATTTACAATATGCTACACATTTGATTAGGGTATTTTTCACTTGGATGAGTAGAGAGAGGTTTTTACTTTTTTCATCACTTTTAGGGGCCCAAGATTTAGGGTGTGATTGTGTGAGTGTCCAAAAGAATTGGTGGTAAAAATTATGGGAGTGCATGTTCTTATGAGACCAATATGATGGCATAGTAGATTATCAAATTTGGAGCTTCTTAATATAGGTTTTGTTCACAACCCATTTTTGTTGTGTCTCATTTTTCCTTGTTCTATGCTTTTCCTTTTCTTTTCCCATCAATTATAGTCAATCTAAGATGTTTTAAATGGGATATCTTTCTTGAGATTGTGCCTTTGGATGTTGCATTAATCCCCCCCTTTTTTTGCTTATATCAATTCCCCAAAATCACTTCTAAAATTGGCTTAGTAGGGGAGGTGGCCAAAGATTTTATTTATATTAAGAACTTCTATTTTTCAAAGCTTTCATAAGCACTATAAACGTTTTGTTCCTAGTTCCTATGGAACCTTCGATTGGTTATTAACCTTTATCAAAGCTTTCACAGGAATCAAGAACCTCTCATTCTTGGTTCCTATGAAACCTTCAATGGGTTATTTCCCTTTGTCAAAGCTTTCATAAACATTGAGAACCTTTCATTCAAGTGCTTCTTATGGAACCTCCAACAAGTTATTTCTCTTTGTCAGAGCTTTCATAGGAAATGAGAACCTTTGGTTAATGGTTCTTATAGAGCCTTTGATAGTTTATTTCCCTTTGTGGGGAATTTTATAGGCACTAGGAACCTTTGGTTCATAATTCATATGGAACCTTTGATGGGTTCCTCCCCATCCTTAACCACAAAAAAAGATAAAGAAAAGGTTAGAGGTTCCACAAGAACTAGGAACTAATGGCTCCTAGTTCCCATGGAATCCCTGATAAAAGATAAGGTGAGCAATAAGGGGTTCCATAGGAACCAGGAATAAATGGTTCCTAGTTGCCATGGAACCCTGACAAGGGTTCTCAAAAGATGTCAAAGAAAGCAAAGATCAAAGGGTTTCTAGGAACTCAAAACCAAGGTTTTAGTTCCCAGTTCTAGCTTCAACAACAAAAATATAGATAAGGTGAAAGAGAACTATTGAATCCCTAACAATTTCTTGAGTCCCATCCAAGCCCTAAATCCTAGGGTAAAGAGAAGTGTGGAAGGAATAAAATTAAGGGTGAGAGAAGGATGAAGAAAAGAGGAAGAATAAATAATAAAAAAATGTGAATCATCGACATGTTCTAGTTCCCAAGTTTGATATGTTCACCAATATATAAAGAGCTAGGGGGAAGGAGACATGAAACAAAGGGTGCACAAGAATAAGTTCATGGAGATAAATAAATAAGCAAAGGTTAGAGGTTCCTAGTTAGTTGGGAACCCTAAAAAAGAAGAAGCAAGTGGTTTGAGGTTCCCAATGTATTGGGAACCCTTGACAAAGTAGCCAAAGGTTCTAGTTCCTAGTGTCGAATAAGATAGGATGAATCAAGGGCCAAGGATGGAAGGAAAGATGAAACAAAATAAAGAGAGGATAGTTGTCAAAGATTTTGGTGATTCCAAGAATCGATGGAACCTCCAATAGGTTCCCATTTCCTTCCTCCTCATCAACGTAAATCACTTGCAAGTCAATTGAAGATGTCATCATGATGTTTTCTCCACCTACCTCCTCTTCATCATGATTAAATTTTGCAACTGAAATTATTAGATCCATGAATCCTTGTAAGGGATTTTAATATATTTTTTCATGGATCCAAGAGGAAAAATGACACTCATACTTCATTCATTGTTTGTAGCCCCTCCTTTTTAGAGAAGCACCTTCAAGATATTATTTCAATGGATTTAATGGTAATTTTCAATCATTTTTGCATTCAAAACCATGAATCATCAATTCTCAAGTATGTCAAGGATAAAAATAATATTCTTTTGTGCCTCATAGTGGTCAAATAAAGTTTATAGAAGACACTTGATATCTAATAATTGGAGGAGGTCATGGGTAGGGTATCCTTGTGTGCCATAAATTTTTTATGACTATCGTACCTTATTATCGTGGATATATCTACCTTGGTTTCCATTTTGTAGATGGAGAAAAAAAATTGATTAGGGAGGAGTAGTTACAAAACCAACAAAACAAAGATATTCGCATGAATCTCTAAGCTTTCAATTTCCAATTTTAGGCTCCCAAATGTGTAGTAAATTTTTTTAACCTTTTTAGATCAATTGATCGATGATAGAATCAACCTTCATTGAGTGTCTCAATGTGTATGGTGTATATTTTTAGATGTGTGTTGTTTATTCAGTCAACTAGAAAACTACAAAATCCTTGCAAAGATTTTTCAAGGTATATTTTTATAACAATAAAAGAAATGTATAGGTATGCTCTTGGATTACTAAGTAGAATCATTTAATATTCTACAAATAACTATTATTTTTCTAAATGTATTTGTAGAGCCTAGCCTGCCTAAGTGTTTTAAAAGGCATAGTATTTTGTGATATTTTGATTAAGGTATCACCTTGGTTCTAGTTATTGCATGTTTGAGTAGATTTAGAGACTCTGATCTCAACTTGATAAATTCACTAGTTTGTACTTGGTTCCTTCTCCCATCATCCTCTAGCACTAAAAATACATAAATTCAAACATCTTTTCAATTTTATTGTTTGTGTGTTCCAATTGTCATATTTGAATACATGTAACACTTTAAGGGGTAATATAAAACATATTCATTGACACTTATGTGACATATCATTAATTTTAATAAGTTTCTTAACATTTAATCTCCCAAACCAACATGTAGGCACAAAACAACAATGATGAGGACATAGCCCGAGACACAAAAAATAACCCACAAACAAGAGAATAATTTTATTATTCAGAAAATGGAGCTTCTTACATGCAGATGATCTCAATCCCCAAGTTCTACAACACATGCAAGTTATAGAAAGCTACAGAATAACCCTTTCGCAATATGCGAGTTTGTCCCCAAAAAGTTACCCAAAAGTTAGAAACCCGCCCATAAATAGAGCTCCTCTTTAGTTTGGAGCCAAAACAACATTCAATTTTTTTTTTGAGTTTAGGCAGTTTGGCGCCGAAAAATTACAACTTGAAGTTCAAATTTCAAAAGAACATTTGCAATTGTATCTTCTAGAAAGTGCGCCAACTTCCCGGGGTCATAACTTTTGATCCGGGACTCCGATTCGCGAACCGTTTGAACCATTGGAAAGGTCTCGAAGTCAATAATGCTCAAAATTAGCTATGCTAATTTTGGAAAGTTTCGGGGCCGATCCGGGAACCCTAAGTGCCTCAAATCTAACTCGGAAGATTTTTAGGTGCAAATATGGAAAAAACTAAACTGTAATATCTTTCCACCTGGGAATAGAAAATAAAAACCATAAATTGAGAATTTCATTATGATGAAAAGGGTATCCAAAAATGTGAAAACATCTAAAAACCAAGAAACTTGAAATTTAACTATTTTGGGTGATGCAAGATTGCCCTTACACCATCGATGCTCTTTGCATCGCATTGACCTGTAATTGAGGCGACCCCTGGCTAATGCTGGTAAATGGTGGAGGAAAACCCAAACGGCCGACTTTTAGGCAACCAAG
>VDFB02031586.1:0-53410 GCA_007258455.2 Sequoia sempervirens | reverse complement strand
TTACATGTAGAGGATCTCAATCCTCAAGTTCTACAACATATGCAAGTTACAGAAAGCTACAGAATAACCCTTTCGCAATATGCGAGCTTGTCCCCAAAAAGTTACCCAAAAATTAGAAACCCGCCCATAAATAGAGCTCCTCTTTAGTTTGGAGCCAAAACAACATTCAAATTTGAGTTTAGGCGGTTTGGCGCCGAAAAATTACAACTTGAAGTTCAAATTTCAAAAGAACATTTGCAATTGTATCTTCTAGAAAGTGCGCCAACTTCTCGGGGCCATAACTTTTGATCTGGGACTCCAATTTGCAAACCATTTGAACCATTGGAAAGGTCTCGAAGTCAACAACGCGCTTGAAATCTACGCCGATTTCGGCAAGTTTCGGGGCCGATCCGGGAACTCTAAGTGCCTCAAATCTAACTCGAAAGATTTTCAGGTGCAAATATGGGAAACTAAAACTGTAATATCTTTCCACCCAGGAATAGAAAACAAAAACCATAAGTTGGGAATTTCATTATGACGAAAAGGGTATCCAAAAATGTAAAAACATCTAAAAACCGAGAAACTTGAAATTTAACTATTTTTGGGTGATGCAAGATTGCCCTTACACCATTGGATGCTCCTGCATCAAACAACCATAATAGGGGTGCATTGTGCAATGGGTATTTTTGTTTCAAGGTGAGTTTGATTTTTATGGAAATATATGTTCTAACACCTTAGGGAAGCCCCCCTTAGTCTTGTTGAGATAGAAGTGAAGGAGGTCTTTCCCTTCCTCAACAACTGGTCCTAAAGTACCCAACCTGAACATAGGTTCATGGTACTCTTCCCAATTTTGACACACCTGGCACATGGGAGATTATCAAGCCTTAAGGATTTGGGTTCTACAACTCAAATAACTAATTGGATCATAAATATTTTTATAGTATAGAATTTCATGGAGACAAGTACATAGGTTATCTTTTTGTTTAAGGACATTTTGATATTTTAGTTTTAGGAGGTTGTTATCTCTTAGATTTTTTTTGCTCCTTGACTATGATTAATCATTTGTGGAGATTTTAAGCAAATCATATCTACAAGTGATATGGATTTCGATACATAAGAAGTATCCAAGTTATCTTCTTTGTTATATTAGTTTATAGGTTATCAATGTGATGGTGAGCTTACATGCTGCATTAGTTTTGGATCTATGAACTATGTATTTTTGTGGTTTCATCAACCATTGGATGCAATAATGAATTAGATGTGGAATATCTATATATCTATTGGTATTTTTAGTGTTGATGAAGATTTAGTTAGTTGACCTTCTTTATGATCATTTGTACATTAGTAAGTTGCATTGGGATGAGAGTGTAGATGATTAGAGTACCTAGATAGTCAACTATTAGAACTAGTAGCATGTTTGGTTATCACGATTCCATGGATAATTCAATATCATAGTTATATGGGAGCTTTAACAATGATATAGATTCATCACTTGGTGATGGATGATCTTTTACAGTGGTTGTGGGTGTCATAAAAAATCTCTTGGATTATGATTCTTGTATATGGCTATCTAGTACTTTAGCATCTTGAGTTCCATTGATATGATATAGTTATCTTCATTTGATTGGAGATGTTGACATGTTCATTAGCCATAGGAGACTCTTGGACTATTTGGTTGATATGTTAATTTATGACTTGGCAATTTTGACAAGTGATCTTTGGTTGAGAGGATGGTTTGGTATTAAGCCATAATGAAATATTGATCACATGTTAGATTTTTTCCATGATATAGGTGCTCTTGGGAGTATGATACATTCATTGGAGCATGATCTCCTAAGAGGAAATTTTAGATCATGTTGTCATGTTGTGTTCTTGAATTTGCAGTTGCATATTTGACAATGATATAGATAGTTCTCTTGGTATTGAATGCATTGATATTTTTCTTGGGAGCTTCATGATAGTATGATTTTATATTTGGATCTTAGCACATGGATTGATCAATTGTAGGTGCTCATGGTTACTTAGAGACATACGTGAGGTTGGAGTTCTATTGAGTTTAGAGATATTTGTTGTGATGGTTACTCTTTGATGAGGTTTTAATAGGAATTCTGAAGAAGCATCATGTGTATATAGATGTGATTTAATTATGAACCTATCTAGAGGAGATTGTTCTTGGAGAGAGTTATTGTGGCTTGGTGTATCCTAGATGAGTAATCTTATTCCACACTCTTGGTCTACCCAACAGGTAATAATCTAGTAGCTATTTCCCACTTTCTTTTGAAATGAATTATGTTTTATCCTTTATCATCTCATAGATATAGATCTTAATCTATTCTTGTTAGTTTCATAGTACAAATTTGAGGAGTTTTTGGCATGTTTATCTCCTTGTGCATATGAGTTTGATCTATGATGAAATTTGCAAGGACTTTAGAAGATTTTAATGGGGTAATTTCCTAGTTTTGGGAATATATTTGAGTTTGATATTCCTTGGTTTTAGAGAGGCATGCATACATGTTGGTTATATGAGATACATTTTTTTTGTATCTATGTGATTGACTTATTGGGTATTGTTAAGGAGTTTTAGTTGGGATTTTGTGAAGGATCTCTTACTTGAAATATATTAGCACTTTGAGTATTGATAGGACATGTTATGATATTATTTATAATTTCTTTTTGTACTATGGCTACTTCTTGGAGGTTCATGTTCACATGGTTTCATGTGGTAAACTTAGGAGAGTTATGATGACTTGTTATAAGGGAGTATGCAATAATTTTTGTTGCATGAGTGAGTCATTGTGATTTCTATTTATTACTACATTGTTTTGATTATAATTATACCTTGATATGAGTTTTGATTGGCAGAGATGGTATGATTTGATCTATTTTTAGATTTTTGTTATCCATGCATTAGGAGCTTCTCGATGTGTATGTTCTTCATTGATAGGTTCTATGTAGGGAGATTGTGATTGCAATTTATGGGTTGCATATGTTGTTCGCATGAGTCTACTAATGGTTTTGGATACCTTTGAAGGTACGAATGACTATATGTATTAGTATTTGTTGTGGCTTCTATTTTCAATCACGTGGGTTTTTTCCTTGATAGTAGTTTGGAGCCTTTGTTATCACTTGGATTTGATGCATGTGTTCTTTAGATTGATGCATCTTCACTTTGGTTTTTTATTTTCCTTCCATATGTGGCATGTTGGAGGATGATATGAGTTCTTACTTGAGGTGGTGGTCATCTTAGATATTATTACAATTATTTTGATGGAGCATGAGAGCATGTTGGAGATTCATGTGATTTCATGGATGACTATGGTGGTGTATTTCATTGATTGACCCTAATGCAATAGATAAAAAAGTGGGAGAATGCTATAAAAAAGGTATTGTACACATTGTATAAAATACATATTTATTTATGGTACATCTTAGGAAATGTGTTTAGCCACATTAAATATATATTTGGGTTCACTTGTAAATTTGTATTGTAATAATGGTTAGATATATTATGTGTGGGTTGCACATTGAAAAAATATAATTTGATATTGGGAAAACTTAGTACCAAAAAGTAATTTTTTGGGTCAAGGGATTTGAGCTCTCATAATTTTGAGACACATAGTTTAGCTGATACCATTTGGTGGTTTTTGTGAGCTTTATTCTATAAAAGAAAGCACATGTTTAATGGTTGGGTTGGCTAACATTTGTAATGATCTCTCATGTAGAGTGCATATGTGATTCATGGCATGGGATGTGTAGTTACACATGGTTACCTATTATTCTTGGACACATGGAGGATGCATTGGAGGAGCTTGATATTTCATAAGTATTCATGGAGACTTAACAAGTGTATTGTAATATTTTATTACTAGATAATAAATTGAGTGTGAATTCTTTTGGGGGCTATATTTCCCCTCATGAGGGTTTTCCTAGGGTATATCTTGTGTAATCTTATGGTATGTCTTTGATCTTTGCATTATGGTTATTTTTAAAGCTTGTATACATGATTTTCTCACATAGAGTTATGATGGAAATGATTTGATCAACCTCATAATTTCCTAACATCTATAAGAGAAATATCAAATCTAAAAAACCCTAATTTAGACGTCAAAACCCAAAGAGTGTAGGATAAGTCAAGTCCCCAAAATGTAATGAAAATAAAATATTTTTCTAAATTATCTAGGCTAATTAAATAAATACAATTGACTAATCATAACTTAACCTAGATTAATTAGAGTTGGGACAAATAATTATAATAAATACACAAAAAATAAATGCAAGGGTTATGGGTTCTATCTCTAAAATTGGTGTTGGAAAAATGATGTAAATTTGATGTTAAATTGATTTGTCACTATTAGATATTGAATTGGCAATCTATGATGACTGTCTCAATTTTTGCGGTATCTAAAAAAAATTAGCAGTTGATTCCTAAGCATTATGAGTTTAATCTCAAGTGACATAGACTTGATGTGTTGTAAGAAAATTATTATGTGGGATCAATTTGACAATTTATATGTATTGGAAACCTATTTTCCTTCATCTTCTAAAGTTAATTTGTTTAAGATGGTGTTTAACAATATAATTTAGGATTTTTCCAACTTGGTAGGTGAATGAGTTTTCCTAGGTTAGACTCTTATGATGGGGTATATTAATTATGGCGTGTGATATTAAAAACAACATAGGTAGACATGAAAATGGCTCATATGATGATGATGTAGATTTGGATACTTCATTGCTCTTAGAAATTAAAGTGCATTCTAATGATTTCCTTCTTGTAATTGCACGTGATTTCCTTACAAGTTAATTGCATATTGAATGTCTTTTAATATTATGGCATGACAACATGCCATATAAGCATGTATTAAACTAGCCAATAATGACTAGTAGAGGGGGTAGGAAAGTTGGAATCTAAATTAGATAATTTAAAGTTCTTATAATTTGTGCATGCTTCAAGATTGAACTAAGTCAATTGTAGCCAACTTAGGAATGAACCTTAGATTTAAAATAATACTTTTTAGTGAAAGAATGAATGTATTGAAATGTATGCAAATGAAGATATACTAATAAAAAACGACAAATATATGAAAAGTGATGTAAATATGAATAGTCTAAATATAATTAAAAATTGAATCACAAGATAAACTCAAACAAAAATATATTACTATTTTTTAAATGATAATATAGACACTATTCATATAAAAAAGCTATACCACTTATTAATAGATTACTATATTAAAATATTGTCAAAAATGACAAAAAAAGATAACATAAAAAATAGAATCATTATTTTATCTTTCCATGTGATTAGACATTTCAAAGTGATAAACTATTTTGAGTTAATTTAAAGTTAGAAGTGTTTGGGAAGTAAAAAGTTCGTTGGCCCCACACAATATAAATATAATAATAATAAATATCTTAAATGTCCTTAATGAAGTGTAAAAAGTTCCTTTGCTCCACCCTCTAGTAATATCCTTTATAAATCATACGCTCTAAGCATTTATGTTGGGGTTTTCACGTTCTTTTAACATGTGCTAAGTAGTGCCATATTTTCCTAGTTATCATGCTCTTAGAATTCGTATTGTTTCCTTTCATAGAATTCTAGTATTTTTTAAAATTTTTTTTTAGGTTTTTACTTACCAAGGATCTATATTTTAGCATGTTTAGGCAATTGATTATTTATTAAATTTTTTAAGCATGTAAAATGTATTTTTATTAATGGGTTTTTAGTTTATAAAATTGAATGATTTTGAATGAGTTCATCAGGGATCGAGTTTTGTTGAGTATACAATATTGACACCATAAAGGGAGCTTGAGATTGTGTCTTAGGTGACTTTGGTAGAATAGATACCCCTTAATTTTGGGCTCTTCACTAAAGAGGTTTCAACACGAGGCTTGTGCTTGCATAGTGAGTAGCTAAGTGATTCTATGAGATATAAAACCCTACAACGACAAAAAGTGTGTTTTTTCTATCTGTTTGGTTTGATGTTACTATATATGGATGTTTAAAGTATATTTTACTATAGGATTTTGATTGATTTGGTGTTTTTACTATTGTTCAACTTAGATTCATATTTAAATTATAGATTTTAACTCTACTCAAAACATTTGCAATTCTTAAAACAATATTTCATTTGATAGATTTAAGACCATAGGCACATATTTGGCCTAACTTTAGGTTGTAGGTGTGACCTTGACTCACTTTTTTAAAATCTCAAATTTAATAATGGCCCTATACTAACTTAGCTTCAAGTAACCATTATTTGTTGACTCTAGCACCAAAATGCTTAACATTATGTATTTCATATATGTAATAAAGGACAACATTTTGATCCATCATCATAAATCACAATCTACCACTAGTTTTTCATCATACTTAAAATCATTCACATCTATATCACAACCTCATTTTTAATCAATCTTTCTCATTACATCAACTTTTACATCAACAAAATACGAAAATCCTTGCACTCGATCCCTTTGTCATCCATTACACTTTATTCAATTCTCAATCACTCATTATAACCACATCATTGTCAACCATCAAAGCATCAAGTAGACCCACAATAGTATGTCCCACTTGTGGGACATTATAAATTTGCATCGTGGGGAAGAATAAATTTAAAGGTGTTTGCACAACTACCTTTAAACAAAGGTGTACCTTCATTTGAAGGTTATTCAAAATTTTAAAATTTTAATATTTTTTAACTCGTGGATAGGATCTTTGTTCAAAGGTCCTTCAAATGAAATTCCTAGGATGAACCTCTCCACCTTGGTCTTCTATTCTTTCCATTTCAAACCTTGAGTTAGACCAACAAATGGAATCAACATCATGAGAGTTGTTATATGATTATAGTCCTTAGAGTAAGCTTTTCAAAAAGTATACTTTTAAATATATTCAATTTGATTATTATATTTATTTTCTAGTGAACATAGGTTTTTCATAGAATGTCAAGGTCTCTATGCCAAACACATGGAAAAATTAAAAAATAGAGATTTAAAAAATATATCTTTGTTGCCTAGGTATTGATGTCCTCATTTTAACAAAAACAAAGTTAATATTGATGTATGTGTGTGTGTGTGTGTGATATGGAATAAACATATTTCTAAATTATAAATAATCTCACTTCAAATATTATTAAAAAAAATATGAAAAAAGTATCTACACACTAGATATTCATGTTACCAATCTATGTCTAGGAATTTATAATTTTATCCTTTAAAAAAAAATGTTATGCAATATGAAATAAATGCACTTTTACAAAATATTGTTAACTACTAAAACTAAATTATTAAAACTTACCAAAAAAATTTCACAATCATTTCTTACAATTAAAAAAATTACATTCTATATAAGAAATCTCAAAAATCACTTGTTCACATCATCTTCAAATTCTTAATAGTTTAATTTTGTGTGATAGAAGGTGAAACTTTGGTTAAAATTATTGTTTTCAATGTCTCACTTTGACCAAAAGGTGGGACACGCTATTGTGAGATCACCTCATCCATTTTATACACTTCTTGGTTTAATTTTTTTTTAAAAAAAATATTTAAATTAATCAACTAGGTTTGACCAACATATAAGGGAGAAGTTAGTACACTTTCACATCTTAGATACAAACAAAAATGTATCACAATTATCAAAGTTTTGAAGACCAATTAGGTTCATGGTTACACTAGAAGTTCATTGCTACATCATTTGGGTCAAATATATATATATATAAGGTTTAGGGCCATAGGTGTAGGATTGATCCCAATTCATGTATAATTCTCAATTCTATAAGGCATCATTATACCAATATATTAACCTCAAATTCAATTTTAGATTTTGAGTAACAATCCTCATTTATAGTTAAATAAGACTTCGTGTCTCCATGTCCAAGGTATATATTTTTATTGTAGTTATTTTATTTCATTTTTTATCAAGTATGTGTTTTTAGACTCAAATACTTAATCTAGGCTAGTTGTGTGTTGGCATCTTAATTAATTTCTTAATTCAAATAAATTCAAAATAACTTTAATTTCTTTCCATTTGATAAGAATGTTTGATCTCACACCACTTAGGGTTTGGACTTAGGGTTTGTCCTTATAATTTATCATTTTAGATCTAATATTTTAATTTATTTCATCATTTAATTTTAAATTTGAAATTAGCTTACACTTTCATCACTTTGCCATCTAGGATTTGGGCCTTATTTTTTTGTTACCTCTTAGATCCTTACCCTCCCACCATTTCTTACTTTTTATATTAATGATAGATCATTCATCATAAACTTCTATATACACTTAACTTTGGCCTTCATCCATACATGTTTCATAGAGTGATGCATCCTTATATTTTCTTTCATCCAATTCTTTAATCATTGATTATTTGATGTCCTTCTACCCCACATATAGTGATGTATTTTCTATGGAAGCATTATTCCATGTGTATGTTATTTTTCATCCTTCATAGAGTTGGCCATTACTTTCCCTTCCCTCTTAAAATAAATCACTTTACTATTTTATAAGCTTCACTTTACTTTATTACTAGTGATTGTGATTATCATGAGCATAATGGCATTTTACCTTTGAACACTTTTTCTTGACTGCATGATGATAATATATGTGATGAATTCCTGTGCGATATTTATTACTTGTTTTCTACCTCATATGATATTGCTTTATGTAATGTTGTAAAATTGCACACCTTGCAATTTCACATACATTCTTGTATCCACTTTAGTGTCCAATCCCTTAACACTTGTGTAGGCTCATTTTAGCCCTTACATCAACCCTTTTCCCCTCTCAGGATGCTCAGGACCCCTTTTCAATAGCTACCTTCATGCATAAGCTTTGTGTCAAACCTTGTGTTTTTCCTATTCTTGTCATTTTGTAGTGTGATGTGTCTAGACACTAGCGCACTACGTGGACATCCACACGCTGCTCTAGCGCCTTGTGACATTTCGATGTTCAAACAGTCATTTCTGAGTGCCTTTTTGCTTGTTCAACTATTTTTTTTGGTGGTAACAGCCAGTGATGCTTTGCAATAGCTCGAGAAGATTCTTTTCCCTCCCATTATCTCTTTAAATGCTATCTTTTCAATCTATTTTGCTTCTTCTAGATCTCTCTAGCTTTGGCTCTAACCTTTTCCTCTTCTCTTTGTCTTGCTATCTTGCTTGTATAGCTCCTTACAACTTGTTACAAATGAAATCTCAAGCTTTCTCTGCAACTCTCCTGGCTCTCACAACTATCTCTCTTTGTCTTTCTTAAGCCTTGCAACTGACATCTCCCTTATCTTGTGCTTGTGAGCATCTTGGGATTTCACACATCCCCTATTCATTGCATCTTTATCTTGTGATACGAGTTCTCCTCCTTGAGCTGGGATTGCTTTTATCACTTCATATTTGCTCACTTTCTCTATATATTTGGTTGTTCATGGAGGTGGGAACACCAAAATGGGGGTTTAACTAAGGTGAACCCCTATACATCCCCAACATTTTCTCTCGATCTTATGTATGCAGGTATTGAAGATATTTTCTTACTGGAGGCTTCATTACTTGTGTTGTTGTGAGTAGTTCTTATCTCTTATTATCTTACTTTATCATTTATACTTCACTTCATTTTATTTTTGTTACCTTCTCGCATTCTAGAAGTTATTAGTAATTAGGCTACTAGTAGTCGCTTTGCTATTTTCTGTGATATTCTCGTTCTCTTATCCGTACGAGATGCCAACACACCTTTGGGACTCCAATGAACCACATTGACATCCTTATTCTACGCTATCGTCCTTTAGTCGAGAGATCATTAGTTTGTATAGAAAACCTTTGTGATCTACTCTTTCTGATTCCAAAACTCTTGCTTTGTTCCTTGAGGTAGTTTAGGGGAGTTCACACATTGGGATTCTCTTGAGAATAAAGAGACTAATGAGTAGCAAATCCCCCTTCTCTATATTTTGGTGAACCCGCTGTGAATACCCCTTTATAAAAAAAGGGACAAATCAAAGATTTATCCTTCCCCAAAAAGATTTCTAAGGTGCTTCCTTGAACCCCATTCCATGTCGTCAATAGCGATATATGTCGGCCTTCATCCGGCTTGTCTATATCTCTATTTCAAAATATACTTTCTATCTTTCTTACTTTTATCCCTTTTCAAATTTGTTAAGAAGTTTCAACAACTTCTCTTACAAGCATGTGAAAGTGAGTTCTCTCCTTTCTTATTATTTTTTGTTGATCCCTCTCCTGAAATTCCTTCTAAGGATATTTTGGTGCAAGAGGATGAAATAATTGATACTTTTCTTAATGTTACTCTACCTTCTCTTCATTCCAATGCACTCTCTTCTAAAGATGATGCATTAGTGAATGGTTAAGTTCCTCTCACATTGGATCTTCTAGGGATATATGTTGAGAATATTTATTCAAATGATTCCTCTATAAGTTGTAAGGAATCCATAAATATCATCTATGTCTCTTTCGCCCCTCAAAGGCCTAAGAGACCCATTATTTATCTAACCTTGGCTAGTCCTTCTAAAGGGATTTGTTCTATTAATGGTGTTTCATTTGATAGTGATTTTCTGGATCTTTCTAAAGCTCCCCCTTATAGAGTGATAGCCCATACTTATAACACTAGAAATAATAAAAAAAATGTCAATCAACTTGCTTATTTGCCACCTTCTCAACCAAGTCTTCCTCCAACACCTAAACCTACAACTAAAGCACTTAGTGATTATGATCTTGCCGAGCAACTCCATGTTACTCTGGCCAAGATCTTACTATGGGACTTGCTTCAGTCTACTCTGGTTTATCAAGGTATGCTTTAGGAAGCCTTAAAAAATGTCCTCTTGCCCTCTTTTGCTATGCTAATGGATGTTAATGTGTTGATAGCTTATATTCATGCAGATTTTCCGAATATTATGTTCTATCCACAAGAACTTCCACCCTTAGAAGTATAGAAGCAAGTGGACCCTCTAATGATCATAGTTAATATTAATAAAATTTCCATTAGACATACTCTCATTGATCTAGTTTGGCACTCAATGTATGTTGGGTGACAAGCTCTAGGTACAATAGTATTACCTTTGCAGCTTGGACCCATTACTGTACCCACTCTAGTATATGTTATGTCAGAAAAGCTATCATATAACCTTATTCTTGATAGACCGTGGATTCGTGCTATGGGTCTAGTCCCATCTACCTTGCATAAATCTATTAAGTTAGTTTGCAATAATCAAGTAGTCACAGTCAAGGCTAACCCTGAAGCTATGCACTTATGTGAGATGGCAATTGTAGGTCAAGCTTCGATTGTGCCTACTCTTATCCCTTAAGTGTCTTCCAATGTGTTGATGTCTACTCTAGTAGTACCTACTACAAAGGATACTTTTGAGACAAATGTCCTTGAAGAAGGTCCTTCTAAAGAAATAAATCCTAAGTCTACTCCTTCTACATCTTCTCACAAGAATGCATGTCTTGGTGATGATTGGGGTTCTCTATAATTTACATAATCCTTCATTGGAGAATATAAAGTCAACCCGATCCACTTAGTCCTTTTGATAACATCATCCAAACCGGCTATCAAAGATGATTATTCTTCTGTATCGCAGGATAACGTGAGTAATAGCTATAATTTCCTTAATGTCGATCCTCCTTCTGAGGAAGATGAACATGCTTCTATTAAAAAGGCTAATGTTGGCAGTCCTATAAAGAAGGATGATGATGATCTTGTAGAGTATAATCCCCATTACTGGAATAATTCTCTCTATGAAGATCCTCCTCCTCAAGATTTGCAAACATGTTATGGCCTTGACTTTAAACTTGTCTCTAAATATGGCTATGGGCGTAAAGGTTGTGGGTGTAACAAACAAGGCATTCAAGTCTCTTTAGAATGTGCACTTTGTAAGCATAATATGGGGCTTGGTTGTTTGAATGAAAAATCTAAATAGAAACCATGGTTGAATGTTGACGTGATTCCCACTCAACCTCATTCTCATGGATTGATTCATCTGCCATTATCTGTTGTCTTTGTTTCTTCTTCTTGTGAGAAGTCAAGCTTTTCTCCATAATAGAAAGGGTTGCTTCTTGCTCCCCATTCTTTATCTGAGCAAGAGCATATTTTTTTGAGGCTTCTTAAATCCCACTTAATTACTCTTCCTCCTCCTACACATAAGAAATTTCATAAACATGATAAAAAAAATATTCTTTCTGTGCATACCATTGAGTTCCTGGTCATTCCACTAGTGAATGTAAGGCCTTGAATGATAAAATACAACTTCATGATTTTGGTGTCATCACTCATCTATTTGTTGATGCACCTTACTCTTCTTCAAATAACAAGTGATATTGAGGCCTACCTCTATCCTGTTTGTTCTAAGCATTTTCTCATGAGGTTCTCACACCTTCCTTTTATAGTATCTTGCATAGTTCTCCTCCCTTATATAATAGGGGCAATGATAACTTGTTCTAGAGTTGTGCATCCTTTTCAAGAACCCCCTCTCTTCAATATGTCTTTCAAATGAGGCATCCCTTGAGTAGACCCCTTTTCTTTTGAAGGGTTCCTAGGGGACCCCTTTGAAAGCTTTTCTCTCAAATAAATTCATTGATGTCTAGCTTGGAGGCCACCTGACTAGACCTATCTTTTATGTGACCATCCTACAACACATCTTGCAGTAGCCATAGATTCTTTTGATTAGTATTTCTCTATAGGACTGAGAACCTATAGAGCTCCTTTGCATCAAGCTTGCCTAACATGTTTAGTCTATGGATTGACATGTTTCTTTGTAGGTGCGCCTATGAAGCTTCTTTTCAATCAACCTTGCAGGACTAAGCACCTGTAAGGACCAATCAAACTCTGTGAAGCCTCTCACATCAGGCTTCCCCCAGGAGAGAGTATCTTGGGTGCCCTCTTTGCAAGTCCAAAGACCTATAAAGCACTTGATTCTTGCGAGATATTTTTGTTCAAATTTGTAGGAGAGAGTACCTACATAGCCTTTGTTCAACTTTTGTAGGTTTTCAAATCTTTGACACATTTGTTCAACCCTCCCTAGGAGAGAGTACCTATTGAGCCATCTCTCTTAAAATTTTCATTCCTTTCTAGCTCTTAAATTCTCTTCTATCTTCTCTTCTCAAATTGTGTATATAGGATAGACGACTTGAATCTTCTTCATCTTGAGTGTATACCTCTTTCTCTCTTTGACATTGGTTGCTTCCTTATCTTTTGCATGTATTCTTCTATTGAAGCAATCAATCCTTGCATTCTTCTCTTCATTTAAGAATTCTTCTATATGTTATTTCTTAATTTGAGGATGATGCATAATACTGAGAAAACCTTTTACATTGAGGTCTCTTTCACTTTTCTAACTCAAATCCTTTAGTTTTTTATGTTCTTGTGTGTGTGTTTTATATGTTCTAACCTCATGATGTAATTGCTTTCTATTTTCTAACCTTGTTGTCTTGCACAGGTCTTTCTTGTTTAATGCATTTGTTTTGTAGGTCTTCAACCTGGGGGCATGTTTCCTTGGTTTGAAGAGTTATTTGCTTCCTCTATAGTATCCTTTTTGCATCATGATGTTATTTATGTTTGGTAGATATCCTTTAGCGTGCATATTAGTGTATATTCATATTCCCGCTAAAGTGGTGGCAAAATGTAATGTCGTAAAATTGCACCCCTTGCAATTTCACATACATTCTTGTATCCACTTTAGTTTCCACTCCCTTAGAACTTGTGTAGGCTCATTTCAGCCCTTGCATCAACCCTTTTCCCCTCTAAGGATACTTAGGATCCCTTTTCAGTAGCTACCTTCACGTGTCAACTTTGCGTCAAACCTTGTGCTTTTCCTGTTCTTGTCATTTTGTAGTGTGATGTGTCTCAACACTAGCATGTTGCACGGACGTTCACACACTGTGCTAGCATCCTGTAACATTTTGACATTCAAATGGTCATTTCCAAGTGCCTTGCCACTTGTCAGCTAATTTTATTAGTGGTAACGGCTCGGGATACTTTGTAACAGCTTGGGAAGCTTCTTTTCCCTCCTATTCTCTCTTTAAATGCTATCTTTTCAATCTATTTTGCTTCTTTCAAATCTCTCTAGCTTTGGCTCTACCCTTTTCCTCTTCTTTTTGTTTTTCTATCTTACTTGCATAGCTCTTTACAACTTGTTGCAACATAACTCTCAATCTTTCTCTGCAACTCTCTTGGCTCTTGCAACTATCTTTCTCTTTGGCTTCCTTAAGCCTTGCAATTGACATCTCCCTTATCTTGTTCTTGTGAGCATCCTGGGATTTCACACATCCCCTATCCATTGCATCTTTATCTCGTGATATGGGTTACCCTCCTTGAGTGGGGATTGCTTTTATCACTTCTTGTATACACCTAAAAATGGTCTAGAGAATATAATTAATTAAATATGATTTATTTGATTAATTAGCCTTTATTTCATCTACTATTAAATAAATAGAAATATTTATTTATATAGTTCATCTTAAATTCTTCAATCTTTATTCTATTATTTTCGTCTTAATTAAATAAACGAATTTCACTTTGTTTTATTTAATTATCATAATTAAATTCATCTACTATTAAATAAATAGAAATATTTATTTATAGTTCATTCTCCTATTCTTCAATTTTAATTAAATATACAACTTCAATTGTTTGTGTTATTTAATTATCACATTATTCAATCTTAATTAATTAAACAAGGTTAAATACTTTGTTGTTTAATTATCATATCTCTTCTATATTTATTTAATAAACAAATTCTATAGTTTTTTTTATTAAATTATTTATCCCCTTTTACTAATTTGAATAAAATCATAAATTATTCAAATAAAGGCATAAAGGGAAATTTCCTCTATTCACTCACCTACCAAATTAGATATCAAATATCCAATTTAATTCAACTGGTATTCATGAGAAAGATGTGGAGACAAATTTGCAGGCAATCCTATCAATCTCATTCCTTTGATTCTTCCTATCATCTAGCCTAATGTTTTCATGGGGAGAAACCATTCCCATAATCAGCTCAAGCTTCTCAATCTCTTACCATTCAAATCTCTAGAGTAAATCCAAGCCTTTGTTGTGTTGCCCTGTCACAATGTGCTGCCATAAATCTATATATACAACCTTTCTTCATAGGAAATGTATCTCTAATATTTTTGCAAACTTACTCTGTAGGAATAGCAATCAAACAATCAAACAATCAAGCAATCAAGCAATTAAACAATCATAGCATCTGTAGAATCAATATCATGATTACATCATAGTTTTACTGTAGCTTCCATCCATCAAGTTTCATGTCATAATAGATTATAGTAGCATCAATATCATTTAGAAATCACCATATAGAAGTAGATCATTGCATTTAGCATCACTCCATTCTCTAGATTGGAATTCTAACAGTCACAGTGCTTACCAAATCTAAGATCCCTATATGATTTAATAAATCTTTGGAGATAGGAATCAATGAGACGCTTTCAAGTTTTCTGTGCTTTAAATTAGTTAATTGTTGTTAAATCTTGATATAATGTTTCATTAAGAAGTTTTTTTAGTTTTTTTACTCATTACTTATTCCACACTTACATTTTGGCACCCACCATGGGGCTCTAACCCCATATTTTAACATTTTTTTTTTTTTTTTTCTGAAAAGTGTTCGTATAGGATACAAGCATTTTTTCTTTTAGCGCGATTGAGGGATTTTGCGATACTTCCACCAAAATTTTTAGTGCTTATGTAGCATATTTTAGTGTTTCCACCAAAAGTTCTAGCGCTTCTACAATTTGTTTTAGCACTTCCACCCAAAGCTCTCAGGAAGGTTGACTGTTCCAGGTCAAATTTTGTTTTAGCGCTTCTGCTGAATTCTACAACACTTCTACCAAATTATGTAGCACTTCCAAATGCTGCAATGCTTCTGATGAATTAAACAACGCTAATGCAATATGTTTTAGCGCTTCTATAATTTCTTGTATGGATCTGACACAACTGCAGCTAGAAATTTATTTTGACGCATTTGGACTAAAAAGAACCAACCCTAGGGTAGTCATTTGGTTTAAAATATATCAATTCTAGGGTAGTCATTTGGTTTAAAATATTTCAATCCTAGGGAAGTCATTATACATTTTCTATATCAGTTAAAATTAACAACACGACTCTTGTGAAGCAATATCTCAACCTAGAATAGAAAATTGTCTTTTGGGCTTAAAAATCGAATGTTGATTACTGTGCTTGTGTGGTGATAGGCCTATGCTCTCCCCTTAATTGGGTGATCAAAATTCCAGACTCATCCTTTATTTTCATGCAATTTATGTTTTTTTTAATCCTTTAGAAGGCCTGTCGTAGTGGGAAAAAGTACTCACCCTATGGGAACGACCTAAGTGGGAACACCTAAAGCCAAGGATTCCAACCCATTATAAACAAAAGTGAGTTGTTGATGAAAGTCCAACTTGACGGTAGTGTGCAAGATAACCATCCCCAAAGCCTTTGTTCTAAAGGTTGGGAGGTCCCCTGATGGAGTTTATCATTTTCCACACCAAACGAAAACCCTATCTATGAACCATAGTGTAGAATCCAATTGAGTTAGTAACCAGACATTGTAATACTCACAGTGCAAGGGGAGGGAAGAATTTTCCCCCAAGACACTCACCATATAATTTCAAAGGACCGTTTTCTCAAGGGATTGAGAAATATAACTTTGAGTGTGCACCTAGAAAAGACAAAAACACGAGCGCCCTCTAGGGGGTGACATGGCTGTGTGAGTTGACACAATTTTAAGATGTGGGTTGTTGAGTATAATGATGACCTTTTTGACTTTAAGAGTGAGTCTGTCTTAAGTGTATTTTTGTTAAACAAACCATTGAAAATAGGACCATGCGTGATTCTTGAACATACACTTACTGTTTAGATTCTAGGTTTTAAAAACAACTATTCTACAATTGCTTGATGTGTTTTCAAATCATTAATTCAGATAAAGATCATCCAAAAGAACAAAAAAGAGTCAAAAAAAATAAAATGGTGAAATTTATGATTAGGGATTGGAAATCCACAATGTTTATCAAGAAATCCCTCACAAAAAGTGTTAAGAAACCAAAGAAACACCTTAGTTACAAGAAACTTTTGGAAAGAAGACAATTTTTATATCAAAGTAGGAAAATCTTGCTTCAACATAGAAATTTCATCCATAGGTTTCACGATTTTTCTAGGGGATATACTAATGATTATGATTTAGAGCCTTTGTATTCACAAGCTTATTTCCAAAGAAGAGCTCTTTCACAAAAACATAATCATAGTCAACCTATTCGTTAGTCTTCCATCCCACAACCAGAAATAGAATATTCCAACAAGCCCGATCAATTCTTACAATAGAGAAAACTTGGAAACATTAGGCTTGTCATCCAAAATTAGAGAATTACTAGCAGTGATATCTTGTCAAAATACCAAAAATCCTGAAAATTACAACAAAAAAGGGTCAGTCTCTTCACAAAAGGAAAAAGAGACATCACTGTTGAATCCCAAAGTAGCACTTACACACTCTATTTTAGTGCTTTTTCATTATATTTTGGCGCATCCACAGTTGAAATAGCACTTTTTCTATCTATTTTAACGCTTTTAAAAAATTATGTAGCGCATCTACCAACTATAACCAAAATTACCAGTGTCAAAATTTACCAGTTTTTTAGTGCATCTATAGTCTGTTTTAGTGCTTCTACCCTATTTCACAATGCTTTTACCATAACTTTTAGTGCTACTACAATCTGTTTTAGTGCTTCTTCCCTCTGTATTAGCGCTTCCATAGAACAAAAAAATAGAGAGCTTTCAAAAACATCTGTTAGATTTTTTGGCACCAGAAACTCAGGTTTGTATCAGAAAGAAACATTTTTGCAATCCAAACAGTGTCTTAAACTTGAAACAAAATAGGTTCTTACAAGTCAAATTATTTTTAACTTAAACCTAGATCTTGTAAACTACAAAGTTTCCAATTATCAAAACAAAAATCTTGATTATTGAGTTAAGTTTCCTCATCATGATTTTGACATCCTATCATCATGAAACAAAACACAATAATCATATTTTTAACTTAGTCTCATCAATAGAATACATCATTGTATTTGAATTTGTTAAAATCCAATTGACACTAATCCAAACACATAAGATCAAAGTTTTAGTGAAATGACAAATACTTGTATGCCAATCTTGACAAGGTCACAAAGACAAAAACTTAGAGAGAAGGAACTCACAACACCAAACATAATGGCTGAAGAAAACCCCTTTTCCCGATTTCATCAAAAGGACACCAATGAGATAACCCAAGAGGATATACAAACCACCCAACAAGATCCAAATTTCCATAAATTCATGGAAAAGGTCTTGGAACAAGATATGGAAAAATACCTCTTGATGTTAGCAGAATTGGGTGCAAAACTTTTGAAAGATTTTGACATCAATCGATTAAAGGAAGCACCTAGAACAACTAAAACAGAACCACACAAAGACACAGATCAAGTGGTTGCTCTAACTACTCAAATGCAAAATTTGCAACAACAAATTCAAGATATGCAAAAGGGAACCACAAAGAGGTATTCATTACAAGACATTTGTCCTTATCCCTTTCATACGAGTGTAGACATGATACCCTTCCCTAGGCATTGCGAGTTCCCAAAATATGACAAGTATAATGGAAAAATGGATCCGATTGACCATGTGAGGGAATTTAGAATAATGAGCATCAATTTTGCACAAGAGGATACTTACCTAATGAAGTTATTTCCTAGGAGTTTAGGAGCACACTGTATGGAATGGTTCTCCAAATTACAACCGAGGATTTGATCCTTTGAAGAATTGTTCAATAGATTTATCACATAGTTCTCCTTCAACATTCAATATGACGTAACCATAAAAGATCTGTACAACATGAAACAAAAGAAGGGAGATAAATTCCTATCATTCTTACAATGCTGGTGAAAGTTGTTTGCTAGATATCCTCGATCTATACCTGAAGAGGAAAAGATTGAATTATTTATCGACAACTTAAATGATGACATGAGTTATAGACTGGAACTACAATGTCCCCCGACATTTGAAAAGGTGATTGAGAACGGGCTTAAAATTGAAGAAGCCTTAGTCAAAAGAGGAGTGATTAAACATTACAATGATACATCAAACAATGCAAATTCTTCAAATCACAATGGAAACAATGATAAGCCTAAGTTTTGATAGAAAAACATAAATACTAGAAACTATGATGGTACAACTAACACACAAAATACAAAACCAGTATTCAATTTGATAGAAACAACTGTGAAAATAAATCAAAATGAAAACCAGAACAACAATCAAGGTTCCACTCAAAATAATAACCCAAATAATGGAGAATCTCGACCACCACCATTTCAAATACAATCCAATCAAAAGATATTTACACCATTGGGACAAACCTTGGATTCAACAATGAGAGAGCTTATTTCAAATAGACTTATTACTCTACCAGAAGCACAAAATTGGGAGCCGAAAGTGAAACCATCTTTGTGGAGCAATGCTGACTATTGCAACTTTCATAAAAATAAAGGACATAAAACAAATTTCTGTATGCAATTAAAACACCTGATACAAGACTTGATTGAAGCAAAAAAGGTGTTTGTCAAAGGACATCAAACAAACAACAATCATAGTGTGTTCACAAATCCTTTACCCAACTATGAAAAATGAGAATCTTCTTCAAATAGTAAAGGAAAAAGTGTAAATTATATCTATGACACCACCATTCTTTGCATTTTTGAGGTTGAGAAAAATAATTTCATTGATAATCAAGCAAATATCATAGGCATCAATGACATTGAATCCCTAAACGTGATACCAAACATAAAGACATTTGACAACCAAATCAATGTCCTAAAAATTAGGGAAACACAAGACAATCAACCAGTAAATGTAATGACAAGGGGACAGTTCAAAGTGATACTGAAAGGAGTTTCATCTAAAAACAATACTCCCCCTTCAAATCAATACATCATTGTGGATCAACTCCAAAAGATACTCGCACAAATATCCAAACTGAAACTTCTTAAAATATCACCATCACATGAGGAGGTTCTAGAACAGGCTCTAGTGGCCACTATGGTACCCAATAATTTGGATGTCTATCAATTTCAAGCTATGGTGGGACACCTGACTACACCTCATTATTAGTCATTCTTCGAACAAGATGATGTGTCACTAAATCACCCACACAATGTGGCCTTGCATATAGAGGTTCTAATCCATAAACACTGTGTCAATCGTGTCTTAATAGATGGCGGAGCTGGATTAAATATTTGTACTTTAAAACTAATTCATGCACTAGGCTATTACGACAATTCCATTGATACCAGAAGAAAGATAACAATAAAAGCATATGATGAAGAGGAAAGGTCTTCCAAGGGGCAGATTGTACTACCAATTCAAGTGGGACCAATTGTCAAAAATATTGTTTGCCAAGTGTTAGACAAGGAGCTAACATATAACATACTCTTGGGATGTCCATGGATCCATGAAATGCAAGCAGTACCTTTGACATATCATCAATGTTTAAAATTTCCTGTCAATGGGCAAGAGGTCACAATTTCAGCTGACAACAATAATCCCCAGACTTGTAACATGATTAAGGAAAATCAAGACACTCTAGTGCCCCACAATAGAGAAGCTAGCACATCTGCTTCATCCAGTGGTGAAAAGTAACTCAATTTTATATCCAAATGGGTTGAGAAGAAGGAAAAGGCAAAGGAAACAACTGTTGTTGACTCAACTATATCAAATAATGAAGGTCCCTTGAACACTATATCATAGCAATTTTATGACAAAATCCAGTTAAAGAACAAAGGCTTGGGAGAATATTCCCTTGAGCAATCTTTGTGTATTTCACAATTGCTACCATCCCCAAAATCATATGGACAACCCAAAAAAAATACACAACGATCATCACAACCTGTCATGGTTCTGGGTGAAAGGTTTGTAAGAGTAGGTACCCTAGAAGATGAATCAGAAGACAAAGCCATTCTCAATTGGCTATATAAAGACGAAGATGCCTCAACATCAACAAATATTTACATAAGGACATAACAATATGGAAAAGGAAAGGCTATCTTAGAGAAAATGGGCTATGAAGGGAAAGGACCAATTGGAAAGAGAAAATATGGTATTATAGAACCTATTCAACCTCTAACACTTCAACCTAAAGACAAAACAAGATTAGGCTATATAGGGGAATCAAAAGAAGAAGTAACTTAGAAAGTGGTAGAAAGGATTCTACAAATGAGGGATGGCTTTGAAACAGATTCAAATGAGTATGAATGGGATCATTTATCTTCAACATCATACACTAACAAACAAATTGATGTCATCAAAGCATACACACCCGTACGAGAGGAGGGACAAAGTTCAAGAACAAGACCACTTGTATTGGGAACACCAAACATCGATGACTCAAGTGAGGACGAACATGCATCAAGTGAGCTAGACAACTCGAAGGAGAGTAATATCATAGACCTCAAACTTCCCACTGACAAATTTGACCACTTGGCTATCTGAATGCTTACAGCCATCGACCTTACTCAACTTGATGACTTATTACCCTTGATACATCCCAAACTTATTGACTGGGAACCAACCGAACCTATTAAAATACCAGTCTTTTCAAATGATGATGCCATTGTAAATTTCCTTTGCAATGACGAACCTAATACAAGTTCTACCCATAACACTCATAATGACACTTCAAATTAGGAGGGTGCCAAATCTTCTATTTGCAAAAATGACCACAGGAAAAAGGGATCTCATGGACAAAACCTTTCTAAGGCACCATTAGATTTTGAAAAAGAAAAAATAAAGAACATATCTAACAATGAAAACCTTTATGAGGCACTGAAAAATGGGAGATTTGACACCCTTCCAAATCATTACCATGACAAATCATCAGTACTAGTGGAATAGACACAATCCATAAATCTTGGAACAATCGAAAAGACAAAGATTCTACATCTAGCAGCTTCTATGATAGAACAGGAGAAGCCCACATTCACCAAATTCTTTAAAGAGCAGCATATCAATTTTTCTTGGTCTTATTCTAACATGCTAGGATTAGATCCAAGTCTCCTAATGCATCATCTATCTCTACCAACCAGAATCAAACTAGTCAAGAAAAAATTGAGAAAAATGCATCCTCACATCACCCTGATGGTAAAAGTTGAGCTGAATAAGTTGTTGGATGTAGGATTTATCAGGTCTATCGATTATGTATAGTGGATTTCAAATATTGTGCCTATATCTAAATCGGATAGCAACATCAGAATATGCACAGATTTTAGGGATCTAAATAAGGCATGCCCAAAGGATGATTTTCCTTTACCAAGTATTGGCATCATTGTCGATTTAACAGAGGGACAACCATGTCATTAATGGATGGTTTCTCAGGCTACAACCAAATAAAGATAGCATCTGAAGATCAAGAAAAGACAACATTCACTTGTCCTTGGGGTACATTTTGTTAGAATGTCATGCCCTTAAGGTTCAAAAATGTAGGTGCAACATATCAGCGAGCGATGACCACTATTTTCCATGATATGATGCATACATTTATGGAAGATTATGTGGATGACATATTAGAAAAATCATACACCAGAGAAGGACATATGGAGATCCTTGGAAAAATATTTACTAGACTAGAAAAGTTCAATGTCAGATTGAACCTGAAGAAATGTGTGTTTGGGGTAACATCAACAAAACACCTTGGATACATAGTGTTAGAAAAAGGTGTCAAAGTGGATTCAACTAAGGTTAAAGCAATAATGGAGATGCCAATGAGCCTAAAAATATTAGTCAATTATAGTCCCTACAAGGCAGGCTACAATCCATTAGGAAATTTATCTCCCAATTGGCGGACAAAAGCCACCCATTCAATCATCTACTTCATAAGAATGTCTCATTCAAGTGGGATCTTGAATGCAAAACAACTTTTAACTAGATAAAGCAATATTTGATGTTGCCTCCATTACTCATGCCACCTGCAGTAGAGAGACCTTTGTTACTATATATTGCAACAACTGACATTTCTTTAGGAGCTCTATTGGCACAAGAAGATTCTGAAGGAAAGGAACAAGCTATTTACTATATAAGTAGGACTCTCAATGGATATGAAATAAATTACACATTCATAGAAAAAGCTTGTTTGGCAGTGGAATTTGCAACCCAACAGTTGTGACACTACATATTGATTCATATAGTCAGACTCAGCTAAAATAGACAAATTAAAATATCTACTTAGAAAAGCTGCTCTAATAGGGAGACTAGCAAAATGGGTCATGATCTTAAGTGAGTTTTATATCCAGTATATAGACCAGAAAGCCATCAAAGGATAGGTGATAGTTGATCAATTAGCTGAATCTCTATTATAGGATAATCATCCAATGAACATTGAATTTTTGGATGCAGACATTTTGAATATTACCACACAACAATGGAGACTTTATTTTGATGGATCATAACATAAAGGGGGTTTTCTATGAGAATTCTATTTATTACACCTCAAGGACACACCATCCCAAGGTCCTATAGACTAATGTTTCCATGTACGAATAATGTGGCTGAGTATGAAGCATTGATTATCAACATCAAAGTGGCAATTTAATGGAAAATCATAGAAATACAAGTGTATGGGGACTCACAGCTTGTCATCTATTAGGTAAATGACGAGTATCAGAAAAAGGATGAAAAGCTCATGCCATATAAGAAAATGATAGATGATCTCAAAAAGTATTTCATGGATATCGAATTCGAACAAATACCAAGATAAAAAAAAAGCAACAGATGTTATGGCGACAATTGCTTCCCTCTTGCAATTACCAAAAAAGCAAGGTCATTATGAGTTTATGGTAGAAAAAGTATCTAACCCTGCCCATGATAATCCTGAATCACGAACCATATGCCAAATAGCCGACGTTCAAAACTCACTATATGGAGAGATCTATACTTACCTCAATGATAATATCCTTCCTCCCGATCTTTCTAGAAACCAAAAGCATAACTTCATCCGTCAATCTACTCGACATACATTGATAGCCGACATACTTTACCGTCGAGGTCTAGATGGTAATCTTCTTTGTTGTCTAGAACACAACAAATCTAAAACAACCTTACGTGAGGTTCATGAAGGTATTTTTGGAACTCATTCAAGTGGACCAACCCTAGCAAAGAAACTCCTCTGTTTGGGGTATCACTAGCTGAACATAGAAAAGGAGTCTTATCACTTTGTTAAGAAATGTTAGAAATGTTAGATCCACGATAATCTAATCCATGTGCCAGCACAAGAATTACACCCATTCATATCAACATGGTGCTTTTGTCAGTGGGGACTAGACCTGGTAGGAAAGATAAACCCATCTTCATCCAATGGACACAAGTTCATAATCACAACAACAAAATACTTTACAAAATGGATAGAAGTAGCTCCTTTAACAACAATCACTGGAAAGAAGATCTCGTCTTTCATACTAAATAACATAATTTGTCGATATGGCATACCTCAATCCATTGTTATAGACAATGGAAGACTATTTAAGAACCAATACATCTAGGAATTGTGTGAAAAATTTCACATCCAACATTGTTTCTCAACACTATACTATCCTTAGGGAAATGGCCAAGCAGAGGCCTCAAACAAGATAATTTTGAATCCTACATTATGGGCCTATAGAACCAACATCAGAACACCAATAGGAGCTACACCATATGCCTTGGTATATGGATTAGAGGCCATCCTACCTATTGAGGTAGAAATACCATCACTCCATGTCTCATTGAAAGGTATCATTACAGATGAGGATTATAGAATCTCTAGACTACAAGAACTAGAATTGTTGGATGAACACCATCAACAAGCTGTCAATCATTTGAAAGCATACCAACAAAGAATGTCTAGGATCTACAATCATAGGGTAAAACCTAGAGTCTTTCAGGTTGGTGACTTAGTCCTAAAGGAAAACCCTAGAAATCAACAAGATAGAGAAAAGAAAGGGAAGTTTGAACCTAACTAACTAGGTCCCTTTGTCATCATATATATCAGTTTATGGATCAAGAGCATATCAATTGTATACAGCTGAAGGGGATCTATTTGATGAAACTATCAATAGTATCCATCTCAGAAAGTTCTACACCTGAATCACCTAATGCATGAATTAGTCTCTGAAAATGGTTACCTTGATGAAACCTGACAAACAGGCATCTTGGTAACAGAAAAATACAAAAAAAATACAAAAAATACAAAAATACAAAAAATCAAAAAGACTAAAAAAGTGCAATAAAAACATGTAGTGAAAACTTGGAAATAGGTGCTATTTGCGATTTAACTAGCTTTTCCATCTATTGGACGCATGTCATGGTCATTATTTTCACCATCATTTTTATCATATCATTACGAGTGGTCATGTCTCACCCTAGCTTGGGGGCAACATCTCAACCTCACTGGGGGAAATAAATCTCGAGCCTAACCAAATGGAAAAATAGCAAGAAGACAAATGCAACAAAAACAATGATCAAAACACAACCCAAAATGAACATCAATCATCATAAGAAACATATCAGACATACATAATCACAACAGAAAATCCAAAAACAGGTCAAAAAGTCAGTTTCAAAAAAAACCCAAAAAAAAACATGAGTATGTGTTAGTTGAACTACGTGGTCTCTGCGTGTATAACATAGGCAAGGCTAATCTTTGATCAGCCCTCGAGGCCCCTAAGATAGGTCTTTAGGTTAGGTTTTTGGTCAAAACTCTCAAAAATCACAAAAACATCATAAAAATCAGGATGGATGATCTAATCTAAATAATGGTTGAAATACTTTAAGCAAAGGTTGGATATGTTGTACTTTGATCATTATTATCATTTCTTTAGAGCAACTCGATGATGTATTGAAATAGAGAAGCTAGAAAGAAGAATGGTATTTTTCTTTATCTATTTTTTGTGAATTAATCATAATTATTGTGTGAATTGTTGCAGAAAGTTCTCTACAAAGTATCATGGATGACATTCCAATTCACATAGGAAAGTGGTTAATTCTTGTTTGTTTATGCAAGAAATTCTCAAGTCATCTCGGTTTAATTATACCTAGATGTTTGTGTTCACTTGCAATATCAAAAATCATGGAAGTAGTACTCAGGTCATCATTGGTCTACATTATACCATTGATGCTTGTACTCACTTTCAACATTTTAAAAGCTCTATGATAATACAAAGAAAAATAAAAGTATTGTTAGAATGCCAATATTTGTAGGTAGATTTGCATGGTAAAATTAGATTGCATTCATAATAGTTTTACATCTGCAGAGTGTTTGTTACAAAAGCTTAATGAAGGATTTAAATTATTGATTATCATATATCATAATAGATTGAGTATACTTGACATTTACAAAAACATCATCATTATCATGTAGTTGCATCATCATTTTCATTACATACATTAGAAAGCATTTAATTATCATTTCATCATTCATGCATCTGAATCAAATAATTTGCATTGATCATATCGTATTTCTCATATTACATATCATAAGATTGCATAAGAAAATCTCAAAAATAATAAATCTCTATAGTTTCATATCATACATCCATTTAATATATCAAATATCATAATCATTTTTATCCACTTATTACATCATGTCAATACATTTACATATCACATATCATAAACATATCATATATCATACACCATTTTCATCCACTTATTGCATAATATATTTGCATTTACACACAAATAAAAGTGTACATATTTCATCACACATACCATTTGAATCATCATATCCATAATCGTGCATATAAGGAACATTATCATATACTTTTGAAATACATATCATCATACATTTATTTCATCCATATACATCATGCATCCATACATCATTCATACATACATCATACATCCATACATCATCATTATGCACATCATAAATAGAACATCATATATCATAGCATATCATCATGATTATAAACTGCATCCATAACATCATCATATAAAGATTATCACATGGCATATAAAACATGGAAAATAAATGCATCCAACATATAATCATATAGAACACATGATAGATCGATAAAATCCACAGCATATCATATAGATCTCAAAATCATAAATGTCAAGTATATAGTGATGTTTGAAATAAAGAGAGATATATCATCAAAAAATGGCTGTAATCGGAATGTACATCATCTCAAAATACAACAGAGGAATCACAACTAGGTGTTGCTAGCTCCAAATGGTGTAGGAAATGTGGGACTAGTCCCTCCTCTGCCACCGGATGTACCGAGATCTCTCAGGTCTTTGGGAATAGGATGAGTCACACCTACATTGATAGTCCGAGAATGAGTCCTGCTAGATCGAGACTGCCTATAGCTCACTCTCTGCTCTAAGGGGATGGAATCATAGAATTTACCTATGCAATACTCTACCTCCCCACCAATATGGACAACCTCTTGCATATAATCTGCTATGGTGGTACCATCCACCAATTTTTGCAATCTCTCGACTATAGCTTGAGCCCCCTTTGTAGTAAATCTGATAGCATCCCTCTCAGCTGTCAATGATGCAATCTGACCTTGAGCTACCCCTGCAATCTTCCTAGCAACATCCCTCTCGGCTGTCAATGTTGTGATATGTGCTTGAGCTACAACCAACTAAGCTTGTACTAATGCTAGAGCCTATGCATGGGCCTGAGCTTGAGCCTGCATATGTTTCTAGGTCTGAACCAACAAACCCTAAGCCTATACGGTCTCTAATTGCACCTGAAGGCTTGTAATCTGCATCTTCTCTGAAGGATCTACCACTGCTTGCCTCTTATGAGGCATGGTATGAATCATGTACTCTAAACCAGGACTTGACCCACCAACACCTGATACACTTGCACCCAATCCACCTGGACTATCCCCACTGCTATCATCACTATTGCTCTCCTCATCTCCACTATCACCACTACCATCACTCTCATCACTACTGCTCTCCACCTCCTCTACCTCCACATCCTCCTCACCCTCCTCACCACCAACATCCTCCTCACCACCAATCTCCTCTCTATTGCATCTGTGTCAATGTGCAAAAATAGTCTCCTCCCCAGCAGCTAATGGTGCTGGTTCATCAGGAATAGTAATGTGTGGAAATAGATGTAATACAAGGTACTTGACATAATTTTTTGTCACTAGTGGCTCCACAATATCTGGTCGGATCTCCCACACAAGAGGTTGTAAAGCTTGGAACTCTCGCACTGCAACATCATATGACAACCCAAGCCCCCAATCTGTATAATCCAGCTATCGTTGAACATAGTGGGCAATACCTTGGGGAGTACCTTGAACAATGTTGTACTAACGAAGCACTCGTCTAAGCAAAAATCTCTCCAATACCCATCGTGTACACCCAATCAAAATAAAGGACTGAAAAAAGAATGACAACTATATATCATCATCGTCCTAGTGCTCACAATCCAAATAGGGATGCTAAGTAACAGTCTCCATATCATCTAGTACTTCGCGCCAATGATCTAACTTACCCAGTCTAGGCTGAGTAAGTCAACCTGCATATGTGTGCACATAAGGTTTCCTAGTTGGACGTTGTCTCACCGTCACTAGCCACTTGACAACAATATGCTCCCATTCCCACACCTAAAGTAAAGTAACTCCAACCGATAAACTCTGACCTCCAAGGTACAACATTGAATGCAAATCATGATAAAGGTGGGCAAGCATGCACATGCCCCAAGTGTGTCTAGTCTCGTGCACGACCATACTCTTAAGCACATGGCCCCAACCAATAGAGAATCCCTTTGACCTATGATCAGGACAAAGGAATCCTTCGATGAATCCAACAAGTACTATCAGAAAAGTGGCATATGTGTTAGCCATCTCACGCCATGGAATCCACATACCAACAATCCTAGCATCCTGAAACACCCTCTAAAGAGAATCAGTACCACTCTACTTTGATGAATCATAAACAACAATATCCCCCACAATTGGAATCTGCATAATCCTCTAGAAATCCTCTGGGGTGATTGTGATCTCACTAGTAGCTAGGTGGAAGGTGTTATGCTTGTTGTGCCACCTCTCTGCTAATGTTATCAAGAAACCGCAATTAATCCTATTTTGGGGAATATCAAGTAAGGAAGACAATCCACAACGTGTAATGATCATTGTCTCAGGCTGGGCAAGCTGTCATATCAACTCAAATGTCTAAGGAAATTTCTCTCTAATATGGAGGTTCGTCAACACCTCCTATCATCATAAAATATTCAAAGTCAATACTCTTTTGTCAAAAATCATCAAAACATCAATTATCCTATCAAACCTAATTAGCTCTTGGTGAGAATTTTGATTAAATCTCATGAGAAAACATCATTAAACATCACCTATCATGAGGTCAATCATCAAACATCATTGAACCTCGCCTATCATGAGGTCAATACATCAAATCAACCTCACCTATCATGAGGTTCATCAATCAAATTATAATTATTCCTCACCTATTGAGGATAATTATCATCAAATCAATAATTAGACCTTGCCTATCATGAGGTTCAACATCATCTACTTGATCAGGATCATCAATCACATCAAGCCAAAGGCTGACACGATAAAAATTTGACAAAATCAAGGACAAAATTGACAAATTTTATCAATCTGACTTAGAAGCGCTAAAATAGGCACTCAAAGCACTAAAACATCAAAAGCGCCATTTCATCAGGCATAAGCGCCATAACAAATAGTCAAAGCACTAAACTATCAGGTCAAAGTCCTAAACAAGTGAAAGCACTAAAATAGAAGGTAAAAGCGCTAATCTACTAAAAGCGCTAAAATAGAAGGTAAAAGTGCTAAAATATCTATCCTACATGCCAAAACATTGGAAGCACTAAAACATACTACCTAAGTGCTAAAAGATTTGACCTAAGTTCTAAAACATTGGAAGCACTAGAATAGAATGTTGAAGCACTAAAAGAAATTGAAATTTTAAAATCCAAAAATTGTACGAAAAATGAAAAATGCACATACAACGAGGGGTTTAACGGGTACGTACCAGAGGTCCATAGATGGTCGGGTAGTGGTGATGTCGTACATGCTCGAACCGGTGAGTATGATAGGGAATTAACATCCTGCTCCAAATTGCACAAATTGCTCTCTCTCTCAAATTTTCAAAACTCAAATGCACAAATGAGTTTGAAAATGACCTTTTTGACCTTTTATAGGTTATTAAAGTGGGATTTTTATGGGATTAATTAATTTTTTTTAAAGAAATTAATTCAAATTCATCTAGGGGCAATATTCTACATTAGATATTAGGAGATAAATTATTTCACCATCAAATCATCATTGAATCATCATCAAATCATTGAAAAATTATAAAATTTGCAAAATCTAAAAAATTCTTGAAAAAAAATTAAAAATTCATTAATTTATCTCCCGAGGGGGCATATATTCATCATCACTTGAAAATCAATGTTTGGGACAAGTCTGGGGCATACTGAAATTTTTTCGTCGATACTAACAACAATAGCAAAATTTTCTTTGAAGCAATGTGTAAACATATCACTTCAAAGAGGGAAAAAATGTATAAACCTAAAAATGGTCTGGAGAATATAATTAATTAAATATGATTTATTTGATTAATTAACCTTTATTTCATGTACTATTAAATAAATAAAAATATTTATTTGTATAGTTCATCTTAAATTCTTCAATCTTTATTCTATTATTTTTGTCTTAATTATATAAACGAATTTCACTTTGTTTTATTTAATTATCATAATTAAATTCATCTACTATTAAATAAATAGAAATATTTATTTGTAGTTCATTCTCCTATTCTTCAATTTTAATTAAATATACAACTTCAATAGTTTGTGTTATTTAATTATCACATTATTCAATCTTAATTAATTAAACAAGGTTAAATACATTGTTGTTTAATTATCATATCCCTTCTATATTCATTTAATAAACAAATTCTATAGTTTGTTTTATTAAATTATTTATCCCCTTTTACTAATTTGAATAAAATCATAAATTATTCAAATAAAGGCATAAAGGGAAATTTCTTCTATTCACTCACCTACCATATTAGGTATCAAATATCCAATTTAATTCAACTGGTATTCACGGGAAAGTTGTGAAGATAAATTTGTAAGCAGTCCTATCAATCTCATTCCTCTGATTCTTCCTATCGTCTGGCCTAATGTTTTCATGGGGAGAAACCATTCCCATAATCAGCTCAAGCTTCTCAATCTCTTACCATTCAAATCTCCAGATTAAATCCAAGCCTTTGTTGTGCTGCCTCGTCATGATGTGCTGCCAAATATATATATATATATATATATATAGCCTTTCTTCATAGGAAATGTATCTCTCATATTTTTGCAAACTTACTCTGTAAGATTAGCAATCAAGCAATCATAGCAATAGCATCTTAGCATCATAGCAATCATAACATCTGTAGAATCAATATCATGACTACATCATAGTTTTACTATAACTTCCATCCATCAGGTTTCATGTCAGCATAGATTACAGTAGCATCAATATCATTTAGAAATCACCATATAGAAGTAGATCATTGCATTTAGCATCACTCCATTCTCTATATTGGCATTTTAACAGTCACAGTTCTTACCAAATCTGAGAGCCCTCTGTGATTTAATAAATTTTTGGAGATAGGAAACAATGAGACACTTTCAAGTTTATGTGCTTTAAATTAGTTAATTGTTGTTAAATCTTGATATAATGTTTCATTAAGAAGTGCTTTTAGTTGTTTTACTCATTACTTATTCCACACTTACACTTCTTATTTGCTTACTTTTTTCACTTTCTCTATATGTTTGGCTGTCTATGGAGGTGGGAACACCAAAATGGGGGTTTGACTAACGAAAACCCCTATATAACCCCAACATTTTCTCTTAATCTTATGTATGTAGGTATTGAAGATATTTCCTTGCTAGAGGCTTCATTACTTGGGTTGATGTGAGCAGGTCCTATCCCTTATTCTCTTACTTTGTGATTTATACTTCACTTCATTTCAGTTTTGTTACCTTCCTGCATTCTGGAAGTTCTTAGTAATTAGGCTACTAGTAGTCACTTTGCTATTTTCTGTGATATTTGTGTACTCTTGTCTGTACAAGATGCCAATGTGCTTCTGGGACTCTAGCGTGTCGCGTTGTTGTCCTTATTTCGTGTTTACATCCTTTGGACAAGATCTCATCAGTTTGTCTAGAAAACCTCTGTGATATACTATTTCCGATTTTGAAACTCTTGCTTTGTTCCTTGAGGTAGTTTAGGGAAGTTCGCCGCTTGGGATTTTCTTGAGAATAAAGAGACTCATGACTAGAAAATCCCCCTTCTCTACACTTTATTAATGATGTAAGTAGTGATGCTAATGATGATTTACTATGTGATGATAGTGTAGTTCATGTTTCTAATGCATACATTATTTGTAAAAACTAATATCTAGATCTAGATTCATATGATAATTTTAGTTTAAACAATACTAATGAAGTTTTCTCCTTATCTCATAATGATGCCTCTAATAGATATCTTTGTTACACTTTTTTTCTTGATGACAATGATTTAATTTTTTTTATCTTATGATGATCATTATGTTGACAACCAATTTGAGATTTCCTTGTATGACTCTATTTGTGCTTAGAATAATATTTTATCTTGCTTGGCTAAACCAAGTGTCATTGGCCTTGACAAAATATTCTCATGTGCACACCTACACTTCTATATTTTTAAAGCTTTCATGCAGGACTAAGATTTTTGTGTGAATTTATACATGTTCAAGCATATACTTCTATTATACATGTTTCAAATGTGATTTATTATTGATTATTATATCACTTACATGGAAAATTCTTTATAGAGAAATTAATAGTCACTAGTATTTATTTCTAGATAGGAGATCGTCATTGAAAAATAGGATGGGTGGTAGTTTCTTATTGATCTAATCTAGGCAAGTGGTGTCATGTGTCATGCACCTATGAGCTTTAGGATCTGGACTATAAATTCACTCTCTAAAATTTTGAGATCCATCAATATCTAATAAAAATTTTGAATCATGTGCACCTTGGAAAAATGGATTTTAAGGTAATAATGTACACCTTGAATCTAGTCATTTGTTGCTAGTGATTGATTGTGTGTCAATAAACATGCACCACCAGATATTGTTGCTATTTAAAAAATAATGTGGCAAGTTGAGAAAGTTAGCAAGGGGATTAGTATGCTTGATGGATTATGTGTTATTATTTATTAGTGAGAAGCCAAGTAGGTGGATTCCCATGAGGCCTACATCATGAAGGAAAAATTAAGGTATGTCAAGTGGTCCAATAACTCGAGCTTGGTGGACCTAATATTTCTACTTAGTGTATGTTTAAAGTAGATTCTACTATGTAGCTTCTATACTATTTGTTTGATTTCCATTAATCTAGGTGAAATAAAAAAAGGTTTCTAATCACTTTTATTTTTTATTGTTCACCTATAGTTGGTGATCTTGCATTGATCAACATGTCCAATGGATATGGTTACAATTTGAAGAGTCTAGTTATGGGTTGATTAGTTTTGTAAGGGACACTTGGCCTAATGTGTCTTAACTTTCATAACTAAGGGTGCCTATGTGGAAGTGTGTATAGGGTTTGTCTCTATATCATCAAATCAAGAAGTGACACAAATTCTTAGGTGGCAACATTTGTAGGCCCATCTTACATATTCAATAAATGTTCAATGAAAAATATTTACCATGCAACTTTAACATTATGTGCTCAAATTTTGTTGGAATAGGTGAAATGACAAAATGTAGCCAATTGCAACTTTGACTGTAACATCTTACTCCTCACTATTGATCACATGTTGATGAATATGGGTCATCATATGTGATAGTACTTTAATAATTTCAATTATTATAATTGAATGAATATAATTTTAAATATAATGTATTTCTTAAGAAACCCATCATTTTTATGAAGGGGTTCAAATCATCCATAACCATTGATCTCTATATAAATTAAATAAGAGGTAAATTTGGTGAGTTGAAAAAATAGAGAAAAGGGTTAGAATATGTGGTGATACAATTGGAAGAATGCACCATTCAAATCTTTAAAAAAAATTAGGTCCTTCAAGGCTTTCATTCAAGAGAAGTTAAAGTCCCAATGAAAGAATATAATTAAGTTTAAGCCTTTGCATTATTTCAAAAATTTATTTATTAAATCTTAAAAAATAATAGAGGCTTCTTCCCTTATCAATTCAAACTTCAAAGAATCTAATTTTGTTGTGATAAAAATAAGATATATAATAGACCAAAGATAATATAAATGAGCTCATGGTAGATATTATGAGCATCATAACAATGTTTGAAAAAATGGGACGAGATATTAATGAGAACTCTCACACCACCTTAAAATCATAACATATTGTGTATATTTGGTGAAGGGGTTTATTGAATTCAATATTGTAACATCCTCCTAGCCTAACAACATCCAACACTACAAGGAGAAGATGGAGAAATTGTTGCAAGAGACTTGTTGCTAGCTAGAGAAACCTTGAGGAGGTTGATTGATTTTTTTTTATTTCAATGTCTTGTAGTTTGTTTTACATAATTTATTTAAATTTCTTGTTATAAACATGAGTTATTTTCTTAAGTTTTAGTATTAGATTTTTTAAGAATCAATAGTGTGTAGTTGAATCTATAATAGATTCTAGGGAAACCAAGGGTAGAGTGTTGGTAGTGTTTAGTCTTTTGTTCTTTATGCAAATTTGTAAGTATTTATATTTTTATAGTTAATAGAAGAAAAAATCATATTGTTTCTCCATTATTTATTCTAGATTTTAGGGGATTTAACAAATCTCTAAGTGCACATTTAATGTTATTTTACTGTGATTAGTTAATATTCTAGCAAGGTGGATGTAATTTTTTTTTATCATAACATATGGGATATTATGACTAATAGTGGATCAACAATAATATATTATGAAATTTATTATTTTGTTTGAAATCATAAATAAACTTACAATTTTTTTACACTAAAAATTTATAGTATTCATTGTATTCCCAAAAGATGTTTTCATTAATCTTATAGTCTTAAGTTGATCAAACCTTTTAATCAAATAAATATATTTTTATGCAATTCATGCATCTTAGATCAATTGATTGCTATTAGGAATAGAAAGAATTAATGTAAAAAAGATTATACAAATTTTATTTTATACATATATAAGATGATGATTTACAAATCTATGTAAACCTATCTAACTTTAATAAAATAAAGTATAATATTAATATTTGTTAGTGATAAATATATTAGATCTCTCTTTTTCCATTTAAAGTTTAAACTTTATTTACAAGTTAAGAATAATTGTATTTCTTGTGTGATTTAAGTTTTACACTAAAATTTATAGTATTCATTAATATTCCCAAAGATGTTTTCATTAATCTTAAGTCTTAGGATTGATCAAACCTTTTAATCAAATAAATATATTTTTATGCAATTCATGCATCTTAGATCAATTGATTGCTATTAGGAATAGAAAGAATTAATGTAAAAAAGATTATACAAATTTTATTTTATACATATATAAGATGATGATTTACAAATCTATGTAAACCTATCTAACTTTAATAAAATAAAGTATAATATTAATATTTGTTAGTGATAAATATATTAGATCTCTCTTTTTCCATTTAAAGTTTAAACTTTATTTACAAGTTAAGAATAATTGTATTTCTTGTGTGATTTAAATGGAAAACCCTCCCAAGTTCAACAAATATTAATTTGTAGAGAAGATTATATCTACTTATTTTAATAGGCCCAAACTACTTGCATTTTGATTATAAAGCCTCACTTTGATCTTTAATCCTAACTTTGTATCCTAGAACTAAAGGATTTCATAACTACATCTTCTAGAAATACAATTAATTATAACACCAACAAAATGGTGTATTTTTTGGGAATTGACATTTCTAGGTTTTTTTTTCACTATTTTAGTATTTGATAATCTTGTAGTTTGAATTATGTTTTACCATGCTTTAGGTTTTTGTAATACCCCTTGTGTTGTTGATACTCTGTTGTATTGATTTTGTACTTGGTTGTGTGTGGATTCATAGTTTGGTTGGTTTGCTACACTTGACATTACTCATGAAGTTTGATGATACATTACGTGGTGATTATGTTGTATGGTTATGTTATGGTTTTCTTTAATAATATATGTGGTGATGTTGTGATTCTATGTTGCTATGGTTTCTGATGTGTTTACTAGTGAGTCTTGGTCAAAGGACGGAGTGGCATCACTTGCTCACAAGTGCCCTGCTACCCCGCGATTAGCTTTCATGATGTGTCTGCAATGGAGATTTACATGCTACTTGACGTTTGTTTCTATGCAGGATGCAGGTATTGGACACCGACTCCACCTACTTGACAGGTTTGAGCGTGTCCCATAAACCCAACGGGTATGATGTTGAAAAGGGAGTTGATAAGAAAGTGTCCTCGTCCCAAGTCCATCACCTTGTTGTGAGTCTACAGTGTCGAGGTCTTGACCTTGTCTTTATTTTTGTATTGGTTGTTATTGTTTATTTATTTATTTGTAAATAGTTGTTATTTAATTAATCTTTATTTTATGTGTGATTAATTAATGTTATTTAGTTGATGTAATTACTTGTAGGAAATTGTAGTTAAAGTTAATTAATTAAATTTTCTTGATTAAGTGGATAGTTTATATAAAAATAATAGATGTTATAATGTGAATTAGAATTTTAAATTAGCATAAGGTAAGTGGTATTGATTTTTGGATTTTTAAATTAATTAAATAACATCTAATGCTTTATAATTATTACAAGAAAAATAATTAAAATTAGTTAGTTAATTTATATTAGAGGATTTATGGGAGTGAGTGGAAATTTAATAAAAATTCTTGTTTTAAAATATTCTCGGAGAGAATATTGGCATGCTGGGAACGGAAAGAAGTTTCTTCACGAAAAGAAATTGGCTGTAGAATAGCTTTTGGGTTTTTGGGGGGGTTTCTGGTTAAAATTTGTGGAGGTTTTCAGCATATGTTTTGAACTTATATTTTGCTTCTGGCTGGAGGTGAAGTTTCTGGAAAGGATTTAGAAGTTGAAATTCCGAAGGCGAAGCTTTGCTCCAACTCTCATTCCTTCAAGCTTCAGGAAAATAGGTTCTTTTACTATTTGTTTAATTGATTTCTTGTTTTGAAAAGATTGTCTGATATTTTCTGTGTAAGAGGAAATTGTCGTGAATTAGTTGTAACCCTATGTAGAAAAAAACTGTGTTTTTCGGTTGTTGAAGTTTTTCCATGCTTATATTGCTGCCTCTAGAAATTTTCAGTAAAATTAGAGAACCTCATGAAATAAAACATATTGTTAAACAATAGGAAAGTTACAAAAGAAAACAATTGAAAATCTTTGTAGGTTGCAAATGGATTTCTCTCTGAAAACCCCTGTGGAAATTTTCTTTCTTCTATGTAAATAATTTATTTTGCTACTGTTGAATCTTGTGGATATGCCCGAATGAAGTATTTGAAATAAGTGTTATATATATATATATATATATATATATATATATATATGTATATATAAAGTTAATGTTTGTGAAATTTTCTGAAGAAATTGTTTTTTTTTTAAGACCTGCAATGTTAATTTTCGTATAGAATGGATTTTTAAAATAATTAAAAAATTAAAAATTAAATAAATAAATAAAATATATATATATATATTACAGTGGGCTGGGATGGTTGTTGCCGTACCTCCCACTTCCATGGAGGGCTCAGCCACCATGGGTGCGCACAACAACCATAGGCCATTGGGCGCAACCTTGGTGGGGCTGCGACCTCCCCACACAGGGAGGACATAGTCCTCCCAGGCTGCGACTGTATTTAAAGAAAGACTTTCATATTTTAAAATTTGTGTTTAATAAACATTTCAAGATTTAAGTTTATTAAATTTAATTCAATTTAAATTTCATATTCTATTATATAATATATATATATATATTATATATATATACATACATACATGTGTATATATTATTATATATATATATATATATATGTTTGTGTGTGTGTATATATGTATATGTATAACTATATATATATATTTATATGGATTATAATTATGTGGATTATTTTTAAAAATATATATATATATACACTTGGTCAAAATTATGGAAAAATATTACGTAGATTATTTATAATGACTTCACATTGTTACTGGACAAATTGGAAGAAAATATTTTACCAAATCCAGTCGAGTGTTTTTAATTAATGAAATAAATTGAGTAAACTGATAGTTTAACTTCCATGATGGATTTCGTGCAATGAGTTATCTTAAATGTTATTGTTAAGTTTAGTAAATTTTCATTCTTTAACAAAATCTTGATGTTGAATAAATATTTAGTTCTTTGATTTTCTTTGAGTTCTTTGTTGATTTCTTTGGTTTGGGTTATAAACCATGTGGAGGCCCTTAAGTTAGTTGACCTTTCTATAGGAGTTAAGGTTATTGTTAAAACTTCCTGAGGCATGAGAAGATTTAATATGTGATCCTTTTATTTGACACTTGTTTCGATTTTGACTATAGTTGTGATTTTAAATTTACACTTGGGTTGTACCCGTATTTATGGGATTTGATTCTTATGACTTTTGGCGAGATGGTTTTTCCTCATAGTTGTCCTAATTTTTGTGCTTTAGAGTACTTGTGGGTACAACTCCTTGAAATTTTCTGTTATGTTTTGGGTCTCTAGGGAGAGTGGCTCTATGTGGGCATTGGCGCACAAAGGGGCTGTCAAGATAACCCACGTTAGAGTTTGAGTAATAAGTGATAACCTAATAAATTAATTAGGGGGTGGGTAGTTAAACATTAATAATATAATTATGGATGACTTGTCTGCCTATTAGGACTTTCATAGACTAAAGGTGGGCCAAGAAGACCGTGGTTGGCATAATTGTGGCCTCGTTGTAACGCCCATCGTGCAAACCCCAAAGGACAACAACTAAGCACACATTTTTTTTTTAAATAACACAAAGTAAACATATAAAGAACCATTATACATTATTACATTACACGATAACATCATAAACATCTAAGTCCCTTGGGGCACACAAGGTCACATCGCATAGAATCAACCCATAACGAAAGATACATATAAAGCTAAATAACTTACTAACTTTACATCCATCATAGACATTAAAATATATGGTTGCAAGAGATAACATCCATACATTCATAGGCATAAATATAATACATCGCATGATGCAAACCATAATAAATCTCATAAATCATGAGTGGTTACAAGGGTCTATTTACAATACATCATCTTTTAATACATTACATGTTCACAATACATGAGTTACTTCAAAACCGCCCATACATGTGGGATAGATACATCATACAAAGAATATATAAAATACAAGATGAATATCTGGTACAAGCTCCATCTAAAAGATACTGTGTAGAACAAATGTTGATGGGGAACCCAACATGTGTGGAGCACATTCCACCCGACCACGTGAGCTTTAGAAAAACCCACCCCCCGTGCTCAAAGGTGACAAGGAAGAGACTGCGACCAAGAATACCAAGAATACTAACTCCAATAAAGAATAACATAGTAACAATAACTACAATAGTAACAACAAAAGATTGTGTAGATCATAAATGACAACAACCAAGATCCAATCATAATAAACACAAGGCCATAAAACACATCATAAATAAATCAAAGGCAACAACCATTAACCACTTCCAGAGGCAAGCAAGAAAGCAAAGCATAAGAGCAACTAGTGGAGAGTGTCATCCCATAGTTTTACATGGGTTATCCTGGCCCTTCCTCCTACACGAGGCACCAGCCCCCATCTATGGTTATCCTGGCCCTTCCTCCTACTTGAGGCGTCGACCCCATAGGGTGACTCATGCGGAGCCATTAACCTCTCATGAAGATGAGGTAACGACTTTGCCAACCACGACCTTCTCAGTCTACCATTAGTTTGTGAAAGCCTTAATGGATAGATGAGGTATCCAAGATTATCTTATTATGTTATTACTAACCATCCCCCTAGATTCTATTATTAGGTTTTCACTTGTTAATCTAACTCTTACATGGGTTATCCTAGCCCTTCCTCATTTTGAGGCGCTGGCCCCCACGAAGAGCCACTCTCCCTGGAGACCCCAAAACATAGTAAAAAATCAAGGGTTGTACCATATAGAACAAAGCATTAAATCTTAACAGATGACATGCGAGGCATTACCCATCTCACTACAAAGCACATAATCAGAGTCTCAACAATATCCTGTACAACCCTTTCAAAATAATGATATCAAAACACTTGCCACATCAAGGCACATAAAGAGAGAAATATCAACTATCAATTATCTCAAGCCTCTGGAAGCCTACAACATCCCTAAGCGGGTCCCTAAAACCAAACTGGGTTCCCACATCGAAAAAGCCGAAACAATAACATAACGATAAGGAAAAGTAACCAAATCAATTTAACAAGATTCCATAATGAAAGTAACATAACAATATCCACAATTTGTTTTATTTCATTCTCAATTATCTAATAATATTTATTTCCCAATTTCAATGAAATAATTTTGAAGATAACATTTTGATAATAATTCTGATATGAATACAATTTGACTATTTCCATGAATAAATTACAGTCATATTTATAATTTCATAATCATAAGAGAAGTCAATATATCTATCTATCTATATATATACATACACACACACACACACACACACATATATATATATATATATATATATATAAAACATATATATATATATATAACATTCTGTTTATTTTTATTTTAATATTTTTTTTTAAATACTAATTCTGACCTCATTGATCTTTTAGGTATATAAATGTTCCAAAAAACACATATATTAATATCAATATAAATATATATATTTATATATATATTAACATATATTAATATAAATATAAATATATATAGTTATATATATATCAACATATTCTAATATAAATATAAATATATATATTTATATATTATAAATTTAAAATTAAATATAAGTCCACTTGTACGCGGACTATGCACAACAGTCTGTAGGACTGTTGTGCACAGTCCCACATGCAGTGAAGGGGAGAGGGGGAGGGTATGGCCAGCGCCGTCCCTTCCCTTCAAACTTATAATAATTTTTTTTCCCTTAAAAACAAACGTTGATAACAAACAATTCAGCCCAAATAAACTCAAATACAGTCGGCCCAAAAACACATTCAAAATGAATAAAATATTTAGATATATATATATATATATTTATGTATATACTCTGTATATATATATATATATGTCAAACAAAACATATTCTTTTCTATAGTATATTCATTGTACAAATATATATGATATATATATATATGTATATGTATATATATATATATATATATATACACCTTTTCACAAGTATATATATATATATATATATATATATATATATCCAAAAACCCATTTATTTCAGAGGAGAAACAATTTTTCCAATACAAAATCATAAAAAATACTGGACATTTCCAAAGGCCTGAATAAATTTCTTTCATTTGCTTGCTACCCAGTAAATTTCAAAATCTCAAAAGGGTTTTTCTTTTACAAAGAAACATATTTTTATTTTTATTTTTTATTTTACTAATTTAGAAAAATCAAAGAAATAGAATGGAACCTAGAGTCCTGCAATTGCTGAGGAATTGATGAAGCTTTCCTTTGATTCAAACCATCCTTTTTGAAGAGCTCCCTTTCCTTCTACAGAATGTCTCCACCAGATTCTTTGATCCAACTTTTAATATATTTTTCTATTTAGAAGAGCCTTTTTCTGAGAACAATGAAAGGAAAACAATTTTTTAAAGAGACCCAAGAGAAGATGCAAATTTTTCCAGAACCCAATATTTTTTTAAGCTTCTGTCAATTTTCTCATGAATGAAAACCTCTCATTTTTGCTATTAAATAAAAAGATATCTTATTTTTTTGAAAACTTAAAAAAAACCTGAGGATGAATAGAAATCTTCTATTTCTTCATCAGCTTTTCAACCAAAATCTCAACATTCATTAGTCCTTTTCTTCTTTTCTTTCTTTTCTTGATTTTTTTTTATTCAAACAACACTTTTTGTTTTAATTTCGATTTTGCAAATTTATACTTGCAATTCACACAATTTAACTTATTTAATTATTTTATTCCATTAATTATCCTCAACATACTATTTTCATTAAATTATCTAAATTCCAATTTAAATAATTTACATGACTTTCAATTTAAGACTTCTATATTTTAATATAAACTATTCCAATAACCATTATTAACATTTATTATAATCATTTAGTTATTTAAATTACATCATACAACAACACCAATGTAAAATAAATAACATAATCACTTTCACACAAACATCTATCATAAAATACAAAAATGACTAAGGGTCAGACGCACAATACCACTAAACACAAAACAGGTTGACAAACTTGGGATGAGGTGACTTCCTTGTCATCTCTATTTCAACTTTATGCCCATTGGGTTAATTTGATGCTCACCCTATCCTGCTGAAGTAGGTGGAATCGAGACTCTATTCCTGTAATTCCTGCATACAACCAAAGTTGTGTACAACATGTAACATCACATCCTAAGAAGGAATCACAGCATAGCAGGGCACTCGCAAACGAGTGGTGCTACACTGTACCCTCACCAAAACTATAATAACAATTACAACATCAAGTATAAAGTAACATTGCTAAACTAAACTGATCACATCATATCATCGTAAAATGATTACTAATCCACTACATCACAATATACTACTGAAATCAAATTAAACATCACCAAACCAAATGTAACCATAATGTCATATCATAATATCCCTGTCATCAAATAAAGTAGCATAGTCATCAAGAAGTCTAAACTATCCAATCCACCAATCCAACCAATAAACAGTAACTAACAATGCCACAAAGTATCAAGCAAAACCACAGAAAATATCAAGTCCAAATAGCAACATGAGGGGTATTACACTCGTCTTCATGAGAGGTTAATGATTCTACATGAGTCACCCTATGGAGCGGTACCTTGAGATAGGAAATCAGGATAACCATAGATGGAGGTGGCACCTCGTGATAGGTTGTTTGGATAATCCATGTAAGACCATGCGATGACACTCTCCTCTAGCATTCCCTTTGAGTTGTTTTATTGAAATCCTCTGGAAGTGGTCTATTGATATTTTTTGGTGATTTATTGTTGTTATGTTTAGGAATTGGTCTTTTGATGTTATGGTTTCCTTTATGTGTGATTTATCTTTCCATGCTTGAAGTTTAGTCTTGTGTATTTGTTTAGATGTTCTTGGTTAGGGACCCTTTCTTATCTACTCCTAACATGGGGGTGGTCGGGTGGAACATGCTACGCACCCCGTTGGGTTCCCTATTTTGCAGATGTACCTTTTAGTGCAGAGTTTTGCAGTGACAACTTGATCCAAAGTTTATATATCTCTAGATGTATACTTGTACTTCTATTATACTTTGTCTATTGATATGTTACTCTCCCATGTATTGGGTTGACTTATGATGTAACCTTGAGCAATTTCTCAATGAGATTTACTTGTAGTTTGATGTAATGTATAATCACATTATGTAATTCATTTTTGTATCATAATTGTTAATATCGTTAAGATTGTGTTATATCTGAGAAAATATGTTCTTTATATTTCCAAGAAAAATCTATTATGAATGCATGTATGGTTTCTATGTGGATTATTCTTGTCTTATTGTTTATCTTTAATATTTGTTTAAATGAAGACATGTGAATGAATGAGTTACATTAGTAGAATTGATAATTACTTTTATCAACTTTGTTATGGGATAGAATATGTAATGTCACCTCGTGTACCCCAAGGGACTTAGGTGCTTAACTTGTTATCATTAGTTATGTTAGTTGCATTAGTAAACTTAGTGTTTATTCTTAATGTTTAAAAAAAAAAAATTGTTGCATTTTTAGTTGTTCTTTCGGGTTTACGCAACGGGGCGTTACAGTTTTTTCTTCTATGAATAGTTTGTATACCATCAACTAGTACTAATAAAGCGTTAATTGTTAGGGAGTTTAAAATAACTATGATTTGTTGAAGGTCGCTATCATTTCATTATTTGTAATATTTTAAACACCATTAAGTTTTCTTTGATTTGATCATTAATTTAAAATGATGTTCTACTTATTTCTAACCTACATCTAAATTGATAACTAACAATCATAAACACCTTGTTTTACACTTTAAAATCATTGAAACCATTTTAGAATTTGTGCTTCATTTCATCTTTTTATTTGCAAGTTTTATGCTTCAAGTAATCAATACATGGTAAGATAATGCAAATATTCTAAATATATATTTATTTAGTTATTTAATATATGTTTTCAACTATCACTAATAAGATAAGTTGTGAACATCTTCTAATTCTTAGTGGTTTTCTTATAAAAGTTCCTCTTTAAAAGAAGAGTGAGAACATTATTAAAAAACTCGGTAAAAAATACTATTATATAAAAATCTTAAAAATAGATGGCAAGAGATAAATGTTTAAAATAAACCCCAACATGAAGCTATCTATTGAATTCAAGAAAAAGAAAGCTTCCTCTTGGAGAGAAAAATAGGTTTGGTATGTCAATTATTAGTTATCATCAAGATAATGAAGTTAACACTTGTAGACAAAATAATTATATATTAGATAGTAGAAATGGCTTATTCGTTTTGGAAAAAAAATAGATTAAGATGGTTGTGATTTTAATATTTAAGTTGATATAAGAAATAAAATTCTAGTATAAATTATCCTAGACATGAATTAAAATATGCCTAGAATTAATTACTAGGACTTATCCCAAGCAAATATCTTAAGCTATTAATCAAGGCTCTCTTGGAAAATATATAAATAAAGGTATTATTAAGCTTATTCCTAAAGAAGGTGATAAGACGTTAATTAAAAATTGTAGACCAATAACATTGTTAAATGCTTCCTATAAGATCCTAGCAAAATTACTAGCTTTGATATTAAGAGACCTACTCCTGAAGATTATAAACTACACTCAAACAAGGTTTATCAAGGGTAGGTATATCCTAGAAAATCTAATTACTAGCTAGGAGGGGATGGATTGGGCCAAAATCTCTAATAAATATGTGGGTTTTCTCCTTGATTTTGAGAAAACATATGACAAGGTGGAATGCCATTTTCTCACAATGGCCCTAGAAGACTTTTGGTTTCCAATTGAATTCTATAATATGGTTAAAACCTTGTTAAAAGATGCTACAACTCAAGTAGAGGTAAATGGTGTCTTAACTAATCAAATTTCCTTAAGTAGGTCAATAAGGAAAGGCTTTCCCTTTGCCCCTACCCTATTTTTTATTGCAATTGAAGCCTTGTACTACCTACTTAGAGATTGCACAATTAGCCCCCAAGTTAAAGGACTAACTCTACCTAATAATAAGGAAATATTAAATATCCATTTTGCTGATGACACAACAATCTTTATCAAATTGGAAGAAGGAAATATTAATCATTTAATTAAAAAGTGGAATTTTTTTTATGCTTTGGGTACAAAAATTCCCAAATCAAAATCAATCATGTTAAGCTAGAAAAGAAGCCCCTATGCTGGCTTAATAGATTAGAGATTCAATGAGGTGGTCCAAGAACTCAAGTTTGGTATCTAGGAATCCCCTTTACAATTAGTCCATGTCTAAAAGACATGTGGAACCAGGTCAAAAACAAGATTGTAAAGAAACTTGATAGCTGGAATAGGCATTTTCTATCACTGGTAGGAAGATTTCAAGTTTTCTAGAAAATCCTATCCTCCTATACAATATATTAATCCTTGGTTTGGCTCTTTTGTAGCTACTAGATGGAGGAAGTGAAAAAAAAGGAAAGGATATTTTTTGTGGTTTGAAGGCAAAGGGAAGAAAAAGAAACATGTGCTATGTTAGAAATGGTTTTGTATAGATAAACAAAGTGATGTGCTAGGATTGAAGGATCTTAAATTATAGGGTATAGCTCTAGCTGTTAAATGGATAACTAACTCTGTTGCAGGTGATGGACCATGGAAAGTCCTTATTAGGAAGAATATTTTAAGTGCAACCCTTAAAAAAGCTAAATCTTGGAAATACATCCCAATTTGTGATCTATTGTTTGGAGACTTCCTAGTATCCTTGGTGGGTCATTGATATTCAAAAAAATCTGGAAAGCTCAGGAACAAGTTAAAACTAAGATAACAAACATTGGGAGCTTAGTCATTAATATTATTATAAATTATAGGTATAAATAAGTGTGGTGGAACTTAACCCATAAAGATAAAAATATTGCACTACTGCAAGGATGTTTAGCCAAAGCTTGGGGAAAAAAAGGCATCAAATCTTTCCAAGATATATTATTTAATGCAAAATTAAAAGAGTGGGAAACCCTAAGAATTGAATATGATATATATAAAATTCAATGGATAACTTATACAAGTCTTAGAGAGGCTTGGAAAACTAGAAAATATCAACAAATAACACTTCTTGAGCTATGATAACAATAGGAGAATTAACCTGAACTGCTACAACGGGGAGGATGGTACCAAGGTAGGAATATTGAATCCTAAAAAGATTTACAATATAGTAAACCTATCCAACTATATCTTTGAACATGTTAACAAATATTGGAATTTAAATGAAAGTAGTAAAGTTTGGAAAAAAAAATTCAATGGAATTGGAATAGAGTAATTGAACCAAAAAAATCTTGTTTTAAATGGATGTTATTTCTTCAAAAACTACCTCTTTCCATATCTAGTAACAATATAGAAATTTTTTCACTATGCAAAAAACCTGAATCTATTGTTCATATATTTTTTGATTGTTTATATGCAAAAGAAATCTAGCTAATGTTTTGTGCAGGTCCAAATGGAGAAATCTAAGCTCCACTAACAAATATGAAATCCTATCTGGGAAAATTGTGAATGTTGCAAAAGATGTTAATATGTTTTGGCCAACTTTATTTATTGAAATATTATGGTTTATTTGGAAATCTAGGAATGAGGAGAAATTTCAAGGGAGTAAGAAAGCACTTATTGAGTCTTATAGGAGAATCATTTATATCTCTATTTCTATGCAGGTGTCAAATACATTCAAGATAACAAATGCAAAGTTAACCAAGCCGACAAATAATGATAAGGTAGAAATCACCAAAGAAGATATATCCTATATGAGAAACACTAGAAGTTCTAAGAGAAATACATAGAACTATAGGAGAAATACAACAATAAATGTATATAAGAATAACAAACATGTTCTTATGTATAAATTTTTTATAAGCAACAATACTAAGATCTTTGATGTATAAACAAAAATTTTAGGTAGTACTATATAGAATAGCAAGATAAACATAAACCTTAGTAAGAAAATGTTTGTAAGAAAAAGGGAACAATTGCAATTTTATTAAAATATTATTAATATTAAAAAAAATTAGTAGGCCAATTATCCTTGTTTCACCATATCATGAAATATAATAAGCACTACCTAATTAGAATCATTTTAATCTTGATACATTTCCCAATAATAAACAAAACCATGAGCAAGCCTAATTATATGCTAAGGATATTGAGAATATGGCCCAACATATTGAACATGTTACAAGTATGAAGGTGTTATTGATTTCAACTGGTTATCAAATAGTTGTTGTTGTCATTGATGTCATGGAAACGGGTTATTGATTGTATATGTTGAGGATATTGAGAAATTTGTATTAAAGAAGGTTTGTTGGTTTGCTCTAGGATTTTCTTTGGGATGTGTTTTTATGTTGGTACAGTTTTGAAGTGTTGTTCATGGTTGTTGATGGTTGCTATATCTAGAATTTGGGTCTCTGGATCATTGTTCAGTGTGAGATATCTTCACCAGTATGTGTCTGTGCATTCTGATGTGTTTGATTGAGGTCTGAGAGAAATGTAGTTTCTTTGGATATCTCTAAATTATGGTTTCAAGACTTACAATTATGAATATAAGTTGATATGATCATGTTCAAGTTAAGTTTTTTATCTTGGAGAGATTGGATCATGTTAAGGTTGTGTGCCCAATTGTTTTATGTGTTTTACATGGGTATTGGAAGACCTTGTGTTAAACACTACTTACGAAGTTCATGGAAAAATCTTGAGGCATGTTGGGACTTATTTAGGTCCTCACTAAGTGTGTGTTTGGGTCACTCTCATTCTAATTCCACCATAGAATGTTTTGGCGCTGACCTACTTTGAATTTGTAAATGCAAATGATGTATGGATGACCTTGGATGGGTTTCAAGGTTGAAGAAGGTATAAATATAAGTTGATATGTTTGTGAAAGATGAATGCAAGAGAAAGATAGATGCAAGATAGATGCAAAAAAGTGTGTGTGATACGAGTTTGAGCAGATCAGTGCAAAATTTAATTTCCAAGTTTCTGGAGGCAATGAGTTGAAGGTGTACTCTATCATTCAAGCATGTTTGCAAGTGCGTGAGAAAACTATGGTGGAAATATTCATTGTATTGAAACTGTTTTCTCTCTGTAACAAATCTCTTCTATCTTATTTATAACTTTGTGGCAGTGAGCCCTTTGGGTGGTTAACCTTCATTGGATAGTGTGTAACGCCCCATCGTGCGAACCCCAAAGGACAACTAATGCAACAATTACCGCACAATTTTTTTTAAAAAAAAGTAAATCTAAACATACATGAGATGCACATTAAGTCATAAGTCATAAAACTTAATTAAACAAATTTGCTAACACTGACATCCCTTGGGGTACACAAGGAGTCATTACGAAACTTAAATCCATACAATGACGATAAAGAATGAAAGCCAAAGATATAATCCATAACAAAGTAAACATTTACAAATGTAACACATACATGACAAAACATTAATAAGAAACCATCCACGTACGTAAAAAAAACATATACATGATTAACTCAAACTCATAATGATGAACTCTCTATCTTCATATAAACTCAAGGGACATGTTTCCACAAATACAACATATCGAGTAACAACTACCATGGATCAAAAGCCGCACTAGGTTTATCATTGCATTTCATTACACTGTTCAAGAGTACAATGATACAAAGCATTCCTCACATGGGTAGAAACCATACGAAAAGATTGCATGATACAACTGAAGAGATAAGTATAAAGTATCACAATTGGCTCCAAGACGGATACAATTCTGGAGTCACCACAAGTAACACAAATCCGCACTTCACGATCCTCGACTGGGGACCCAATGGGGTGCTTAGCACATTCCACTTGACAACGTGGGTTTGAAGAGCCACCCCCCTGTGCTAAGGAGCTAACAAGAAAGATACCTCAACCAAGAACATCCAAAAAGAGAACCACAAGACTCAACATGATATAAGAGTAACATGAAACCCAAGGATAGTCACAACATCAAAAAACCATGAATAGAAACATGACATCCAAACATGACAACAATAAATCACTTCATAGCAGTGATAAACCACTTTCAGAAACATAGTAACAATAAATCAAATATCTTAACATCAATAAATCGCTATAACAACAATCAAACACTTTTAGAAACATAGCAACAATAAATCATTTTTGAAACATAACAATAAATCACTCTCCAAATATTATCCAGACAACCTATCACAAGGTGTCAATTCCACCTATGGTTATCCTAACTTCCTATCTCAAGGCGCCGCTCCATAGGGTGACTCATGCAAAATCATTAACCTCTCATGAAGACAAGGCAACGATTAAGCCAACCATGGCCTTCTCGGTCCACCTTTAGTCTATGAAAGCCCTAACAGGTGAACAAAGAATCCATAATTATTTTATTAATTTTTAACTACCCACCCCCTAATTAATTAATTAGGTTATCACTTTTTACTCTAACTCTAATGTGGGTTACCCTGATAGCCCCTTTGTGCGTTGGCACCCACAAAGAGCCACTCTCCCTAGAAACCCGAATCACAAAACCAAAGCATCAAGGGGTTGTACCAATAATGAAAAGCACTAAACTTCAAAATGAAACACACGTGAGACATATACCATCTCGCTAATAGTCACATACATAATTGCTCGTAAAAATAGGTACAACCCTTACATAAGCTTGAAATCACCATTACAATCAAAATCCTAGAAAGAACCAAATCAATGAAGAATCAATATACAACCAGATTACCCTCACCTCAGGAAGCCTAAAGAAAAAGATGAATCAAAAACCCATAAACTAGGGTAAAACGAAGCAATACAGTTTTAACATAAAACTTCAACATATAAGGTTTCCTTAACAATTTCAATGACTAAAGACTCCTCAAACCAAAGTAAACCCCAAAAAGGAATACGCATCGAAATAACTCAAGAGAAGGCTATTGCAAATTCCACTCATAAATCCAGAAACATTCAACTGGGCACCCTCAAGAGACCTCAATTTTCTCCTCACCAGAGACCCCTACAATTGACACACAAAGAAAAACCTTCAACAAAGCCCACATAAAAATTGACAATAGAAATCAACCACCATCACAAGAGTTCTAAATAAGTAACCATATGAAGAACACACGAATAAGAGAAAACAACATTCAAGGGTCATCTATCTTCATCTATTACATTAAACTTTTTGTTTATCAACATGTAAATTGATCGAAATCAAACATTCAATCATCTAAGTAAACAACAAATTCAATTAAATGTTCTTCCCACTAATAAGCATTATAAAATAAAATAAATATATGTTTTAAACATCCTAAACTATCACTGAAATAGTTAAATGTTCAGTACCAAACTGGTCATCCGATGAACTTAAAATCTAATGCTACTAGAACCTTATCCTCACTATACAATTACTTAACTTCACACCATGATTCAATATTTTATCTCAAGTTAAAATGGAATACGTTTATATATCTTACTATCTAATTTAAGAATTCGACTATTCCATCAATATTTACACAAATTATCAAAGGGTATCATAAGTAATTTTCACTCAACAATATATGGTAACTAAGTTCATCTAAAGTAAAAATTAACAATAATAGCTTAGTTAGATTGAGTAAGAGTAGTAAATAAAAAAGATTCAAGTCAACTATACAAGAACATGTACAATTAATAAAGTACAGTTCCAAGAATGTTGCAATTTTAAAATTCTTAAATTAACTAACACTTTCATTCTACCATAACTATAGTTTATAATTCCAATGAAACCATTAATCCTTAATTATCCCAAAAGATATTCCAACTAATTTTTTTATCAATTCCTTCAAGTTTCAACAATCGTTTCTCCTAGCTACTTTCTTATTTAATGAACACTAAACAACTAGAGCCAAAAGCTTAAGGGGAATGCAGTCGCAACTCAAGACAGTTAATCTAGTCGAATCTTCAACACAATTCCCATTTCATTAGCTAAAAAAAAAGGTGATGAATTTTTATATCATGATCAAGCAAAATCCCACACGCTGAACTACCTAACTTACTATGCTTCTCAATGAATACTAACTTTGGTTGACACAAAAGAGATTCAGAGAGGAAACAACTTTCAATCAGAATTGAGTCTGAGATATTCGAATAGAGGGAAAATAATATAGCTCGCCGTCCCTATGACATTGAATGCCTAGAAAGGATTAAGAGAGGCATGGGTCAGCATAAGTTTCCATTGGCAGACTATTAAGGAGATTTTGGAAAGATTAAGATACGTTGTCACGACATTGAGATTGGTCCATACGTACTAATGAAGAATGATTTATAAACTGTATCAAATATAACATAAGCACAAAATAATATGTTGAAAGGGCTTTATCTATTTTCATGAAATAAGAGCATTAAGAAATTTGAACTCCACTAAATGTTCCTAAAGGGCACCCTAAACTTTAAAGCTAAGGCACCAACTAAAACAGTGGTATCTATGAATCATATCTGAGCATCAGTCTTAAGTTTCCTCTCTACTCGTCAATGCATAAGTTTCCAGGCACACGGGATGCCAAGGAAAAAACATAAATATAGAGTATTTGAAGTATTCCAAATGTAATACCTGTTTAAAACTGATGCTAAGTCGAATTTTATTCTTAAGGAGTATATGTCATAAAACAGGGTATCGACTGTCCTCCCCAAGGAATCTAGCACCACAGAGAAGTCCACTTGAGAAGAAGTGAAGGCTTATTTCAAAATCTACTTTGGCATTGTTGTTGAACGTTGGCACACGACTATGGCATAAGGTTTGTAGGAGGAAAGAGGTGCGTGGAGGGGATGGATTCAATGCAACTGGGAATACTGACTATGCTTTATTATAGATGGCTTTAGAAGTTTGCAAGTAAAGCAATTGGCAGGCATAAGGAGAAGCGTATGAAGATCTATCGAACCAATTTTAGGAGACTCCAAATGACAACATAATTGCGAGCAAATCTAGTCATCGAGCCAAGGGATACAAACATTACAAAGTTGCAACGACTCACTTAATGGTTTGCTTCATTATACGGAAATCAATAAGAAAAAACTGTCAAAGTCAAGTATTGTTCTCAATAGGTAGAAAAGACGTAATCAATTGCAATATCCGGAAAACAAAACAAAAGAACAACCAACCTGGAATTCCAACGCTTGTCAAGAACATCTCATAGCCGAGACCAAACCTTTCGCTATAGTTTCTTCTTCTTTGTAAACTACCAACCCAAAATTCTGAAGCACAACGTCCGAGATCCTCAACAAACCAAATCCAACCTTTTACAGACATCTTCTTGCAGAGAAAGATTACTCTTCCCCCGAAAAAAAAAACATTAAATCAGATATCTTTATTTTTGACAAAGTGAACTTGCAGACCAATTTCTCCCCCAAACCAAGATTAATTTCCCATATATAAACCCAAAACCAAGATCAGTTTTTGAAAACACAAAAATCAATCAAATTAACAAGTTGTCAGTTCAAAACTAGTTTTGAGTGGTGCATGTGCACACTTTTGTCTTTTTTCCATCTTTATACTTCAGTTTATAAATCTTATGTCCTTATCTCTTTTCCATCTTTTCCCAGCTTTTACCATTCGAAGGCTTATTTCTTTTATTAATTTATTCTTAACTTACTTTCTTCCATATTTTCAATTAAAATATAATGAAATTATTATTTATCTTTATTTATTTCTTTAACATTAAGCTTTTAATCTCAAATTTTTAATTTAATAAATAATAACCATTATCACTATATAACACCTCTTTAAAACATATTATACTGAAACATTGGTCTAAGTTACCATGTAAAGTCACTTTTAACTTAATTAAATTGATTAAACAAAGTTAATCAAAATATTAGTGTTATCACCTAAACCATCAACACACGAAACAATGAAACCACCAATAGCCACTTACAAGAAATTCGGAAAGGTTGCAACAGAGGGGCACTACATAGTGAGTTCTATTTTGGACAAGTAAGTCCTAATTTGGACAAG
>VDFB02031585.1:0-40061 GCA_007258455.2 Sequoia sempervirens | reverse complement strand
AGGTGCTGGAGGTGGCATATGAGGGGAAGGGGGAGGGGGAGGGGGAGGTGGAGGGGGTGGGGGAGGAAGATCTGGCTATGGCTAAGGTGGTGGATTGATCATATCATCAATGTTAAAATCATCCATGATATGCTTGATATAAATGTGCACCGCATTTCAAATCATACAAAATAAATCCATGTGCATACATATATTAAGATCATATATTTAATTGAAATAGGATGAGCAACATATATATTAAGCTCATATATTTAATTGAAATGCACATATATATACATTGATTGTTCAACTCAAGAGCATGTCCATACAAAATTAAAAATTAAATGTATGTACATGTACATTTAAAATAAAAAATATGATGCATAATTTGCATGTGTACTATAAATCATTAAACTAAACTATGTACATACATACAAATTTCAAAATTTAAGAACTATATATGCAAATTTTTAATACATGTACATACATACTAAACACAATAAACTTGAAACATTCACAAAATCTCATTTTATGTCTAACACACACACACATATATATATTACAATTTTTCAGCCAGAGAAATCATGATCTAGTAGATAGTCATAAATATATACTATTATATAATTATTCATTATGTGCCTATAAATTCCACCAAATTCATAAATCCATGTCACTAAAAAATATCCATCTAGAACCAAAATCATAAATTCATGTCACTAAAAATATCCATTCAGGAACCAAAATCAGTAACCATGTCACTAAAAATATCCATTTGGGAAAAACCAAATTCTATAAATTCATCACAAAATATCCATCGTTCACCAAATTTATAAATTCATAACTATTTAAGATCATTGTTTTAATTTATAAACTATTATGGCTCTCTACTGTATAGATCTTCATTTCTTTGTGTTTTCCTTTTCAAAATCAGGAGTTATCCTCTCCTCTATCCATTGTCGATGCTCATCTATGATCCCATCCATAGCCCTGACAACATCAACAAGGGTTTGCATCCTAGTTGCGAACATCCTCACAGGAGGTGTGACACATTCTTCATTTTGAATAATGTTGATTTGATCTTGGATGGTTCTAGCAGAAGCATTGATTTGTGCTTGCAAAAGAGCATGTTCATTGATTTCAGGTGGTGGAGGTGGGGGTTACGAGGTGGAGTGGGCGGAGGTGGAGGTGAAGGTGTTGTAGATGGATGGCGTGGAGGTGGATTGTGAATATTATTGAATGGATCCATGTGATCTTTAAGATATGAGTGAACCTGCATTAGATTTGTAATTTCAAGATGTAAGATACATGTTTAGGAAATACCTTTAAACCATTCAATATAAATGGCCTTAAATAATTGAAATAGGATGATAAAATTATATGTAAGCCTCATTTATATGTCTAAGGCACATGTTACTTGAATGAAAATACAATTAACTATCGGGATATTGTATAATCTTGCGTGATCTTATTATTGCTTTTAAATCTGGTTGGGCTCTCAGTACCCTTGGATCACCAAATTTTAAGAACTCTTTGATCCCCTTTAAGAAATGTCATCATATTGAACTCCTTAAGAAAATCGTAATTAATGCATTTAGGGTGATAGGATGGCTTAAGGATTTACGCCTAGTGAGGTCCTAGGAGAAAAATGGTATTGTTCAAGTGAATAAAATTTGGTGAAGTTTCCCAAGGCAACCAAATTTCTTTAAGAGCCTAAGAAAAAATTATGGCTTTAGGGTTTAGGGTTTAGAGTTTAGAGTTTAGGTTTAGGGTAATAGGATAGCTTAAGGGGATTACATGTAGTAAGATCCTAGGAAAAAATTAATGGCATAAGGTAATGAAATTTGGTGGAGTTTCCTAAGGCAACCAAATTTCATTAAGAGCCCAAGAAAAAATGATGGCTTTAGGGTTTACTTTAGACTTTAGAGTTTAGGTTTTAGGATTTAGGATAACTTAAGGGGATATATGTAGTGAAGATCCTGGAAAAAATTACATGTATGGAATGAATTTGGTGTTGCCTAAGGCAACCAAATTTCATTAAGAGCCTAAGAAAAAATGATGGCTTTAGGGTTTACGGTTTAGACTTTAGAGTTTAGGGTTTAGGGTAATAGGATAACTTAAGGGGATATATGTAGTAAGATCCTAGGAAAAATTACATGGCATAAGGGAATGAAATTTGGTGGAGTTGCCTAAGGCAACCAAATTTCATTAAGAGCCTAAGAAAAAATGATGGCTTTAGGGTTTAGGGTTTAGACTTTAGAGTTTAGGGTTTAGGGTAATAGGATAACTTAAGGGGATATATGTAGTAAGATTCTAGGACAAAATTACATGGCAAAAGGGAATAAAATATGGTGGATTTTCCTAAGACAACCAAATTTCACTTTATGATCCTGGGTAGGACAAAATGAATGGTTTAGTGTTTAGGGTTTAGGGTTTAGAATTTGGAATATTTAATGAACTTGCAAGTTAGTGAAGAACATTTTCTTGTTGAATAGTTGATTGAGATCTACTCAAATGTTTCAACTGACCAACCTATATCATGATGGCAACTTTGATCACCAAATTTTAAGAACTTCTTTGATCCCCTTAAGAAAATTGAATTACGATTTAGGGTGACAGGATGGCTTAAGGGGATTTACGTCTAGTGAGGTCCTAGGAGAAAATGACATGGCTCAAATGAATAAAATTTGGTGAAGTTGCCCAAGGCAACTAAATTCCATTAAGAGCCTTTAAAAAAAAATGATGGCTTTAGGGTTTAGGGTTTAGACTTTAGAGTTCAGGGTTTAGGGTAATAGGATAAATTAAGGGGATGTACATGTAGTAAGATCATAGGACAAAATTACATGGCATAAGGGAATGAAATATGGCGGATTTTCCTAAGACAACCAAATTTCACTTTATGGTGTTGGGTAGGACAAAATGAATGGTTTAGTGTTTAGGGTTTAGATTTTAGAGTTCAGAGTTTAGGGTTTACAAAACTTAGGGTAAAGTTTTGGTGCCCTTTGGAATATTTAATGAACTTGAAAGTTAGTGAAGAACATTTTCTTGTGGAGTAGTTGATTGAGATCTACTCTTGTTTCAACTGACCTACCTAGATCATGAAATCTCATTCATATTATAATCTTGCATGATCTTATTATTGTTAAATTTGGTTGCCTTGGGCAACTTCACCAAATTTTAAGTTCTTTGATCCCTTTAAGAAATTTGTCATATTGGGACCCCTTAAGAAATCGATTTACGATTTAAGGTGATAGGATGGCTTAAGGGGATCTAGATGTCTAGTGAGGTCCAAATTTAGTCATACTATAGCCTCATTGGTTCTGTGGTGTATAAAATATTGCATTAATTAAATAAAAATCCAACACATGTTAATAAGACATTAAATTGAAAAGCTGTAAAAGAAAAACGAAATAATGCAAACCGTAATCGCAGCTTCTCGAAACCGTCTTATCCTCCTCTAACTTCACCGTTTTGTTGCTTTGAATGGCTCTCAGATCAGCAGATAGAGCTCAACAAAATGACAGCATGAAGAACGAGATAAAAATAAGAATGCATAATATGCAAAATGCAAAAGGCTATGCTAAAACGAAAGATATTGTTGTGATATTAAAACTACTATTGTATGCAAATGCTGGTGAAAATATGGCTATGTAAATGAGTATACGAAGTGTGCGAACATGAACGATTATGCATATTGTATGTGGATGATTAACTAAGGCTTGGATTTGCACGGGCTTTTATAGAGTTTTCAAACGAGTTTGATTGGCTGAATCGATCGATGGTCCGGATTAAGCTTGTTTCGAACGGACGGCAGGAGATTTTCGAAAGTAGAAGAGGAGAATGGAAGGTTTCCCATTTCTTCGAATTTCGTCATTGAGTTTCGAAGGGAAACTTCCATTTCGAAGGATGAGATGCAAATTTGGAAGGGCGAGTTAGCATGAGTTAGAAATTTGGGAAGTGGAGATGAAAATGGAAACCCACATAATTAAATAAATTATTTAATTATGTTTTAAAATGAAAATAGGGTGAGGTGGAAAATATTAAATTAAAATATTTAATATTTAATTGGGGACAAAGAATATTCCATTATTCAAATATTCAAAATATTTGAACTTTTAGGATAGAATGATAATTAAATGTAAATAAATTATAAAAATTTATTTAATTTAATCAAGCGAAAGGTAAAAGATGAGATGAAGAAGATATTCTATTATTTAAATATTTAAAATATTTAAACTCTAGAATAAGATGATAATTAAATATAAATAAATTATAAAAATTTATTTAATTTAATTAAGCGAAAAGATGGAAATGTTAGTAATTAATTTAATTAAAGGTAGAAGAATTTAGAAGATGAGCGATATAAATAAATAATTAAATTTATTTATATGCAGATGACATTAGATGAATTAATTAAATAAATCATATTTAATTAATTAACAAGCTTAATCATGACCATTTTTAGACATATACATTTTGCCCCTCTTTGAAGTGATGTGTAAAACATATTGCTTCAAAGAAAATAAGATTTGCCCATGATGTACTTTCGATGTTTCTGTTGATGATGCCCCCTCGGGAGGTAAATCACGGATGAGAGAGAAAGTGGTTTAGCTCACGACAGGAAAATAAATGTCCATTTTGAAAATAAAGTCACATTTTACCCTTGGTTGACCTTTAAAAGGTAAAAAGGTTGAGAGAGACAAGTCATTTGCACTTTTGACTGTAGCTGTGAAAGCGACATTGCGACATGGAGATTCCTTATCATCGCCATCGATTCGAGAGATCGCGTCGATACCAGAGGCCAGCTGCTTATGGACCACCGGTGAGTCGATCTAACCCCCTGTGCTTTCGAATTTTTTCTGTTTGGATCAAAATTTCCATGTTTTTTCACGGATTTAGTTTTAAAGTTTACGTTTGCGCGCAAACAGTAAAATTTAGGCGCTTTCAAAAAAAATAGGCGCTCATACGGTAGAAACAAATGCGCATAGGGTATAGTTTTTAAATTGCGTAAGAAAAACCAGTGCAGCGCATCCCGTAGAAACTAGCGCGCATATAGGAGAGATTCAAAAAATTTAGGGATAGAGCGCATATAGGGAGAATAGATGCGCATATGGGAAAGCGCGCATCCAGCAAAAATAGTGGCGCATTTGATGAATGAAGTGGCGCATACGGGAAAACGCGCATAGGGCACCTGTTTAAGCACATAGAGTGAAAACTACGGCGCATATGGGATTGAGCGCATTCCGTAAAAAGAATGGTGCATCTAGTAAATAGTCAAAATGAATGTTCCGATGAAAATGATGATTTTGTATTGCTTCCTTAGTCAATAGATAGGTAAATTGTCATGTCATCATGTTGATATGGATAGAAATAATAGGAAAATCGAATGATTGATTAATAACCTTGCTTCCTAGGATAGAAAACAAAGAGTAAATGAAACTGATATGACGTCTGATAAATTTGCTTCCTGCGATAGAAAACAAATAGTAATTGATAGTAGGATAGATGTGATATGATATCCAGCTTGATAGAGTTGATTAATAGGACTGATTGTGTGATATGGGTTGCTGATTTGATGCATTGATATGAGTCATTAATATGAGTATGATATAGTTCACTGATATAGGTCTGATATAGTTCACTGATATAGGTCTGATTTTATTTTGTTTGAATATGTGATATGATTCTGATGGATGATCCTTGTGATGAAAAATAGGAGGTTTTCAAAAACCTCCAGATTAGAGAGCGGCATTCAGCAGGATGGGATAGGATCCCTGAGTTGACCCCTGCTGACAGAGCAGTGATTGATGCGTGCGGTTTGAGACCCTTGTTGGCGATGCCGCCGATTAGGGTCAACAAAGGATTGTTGACAGCACTTGTAGAGAGATGGCATTCGGAGCACAACACCTTTCACATGCTGACCGGTGAGGTGACAGTGACTCCTGAGGATGTATACAGGATCCTAGGTATTCCAGTTGTTGGAGCCCTTGTGTATTATGATCACAAGGAGATTGGAGGTACGGATGCTCTGAGGAGAGTGTATGGAGACGCACAGATAGCCGGGTATTGGGTACCTTGGGCAGACTTTCACGGATATCCAGCCTTACCAGCAGTTTTGGGTGCTTTCATCAGAGGTCTCCTTTGTCCGGATCATCGGGAAAAGGGATTGTTAGTAGGCTGGGGCAGGATTCTAGAGCAGATGATACTACAGCCGAGGAGGTATGCATGGGGGAGCTACATGTTAGCTCATCTCTATCATGATTTGCACCAGGTAGTTTACAGAGGATCCTCCAGTTTATCTTGTGGGGTTACAGTGCTACAGATCTGGGCCTGGGAGCATTTTGTTGTGACGAGGCCGGCATGCCCCAGAGTGAGGGCACGAGGCAGGCCATATATCTACATGTATTTTGAGTTCCTTACCCAGCCCAAGCTGGGCAAGGTAGATTATTAGAGACGACTTCTGGACGATATAGATACAGTCATATGGCGACCATATTTGGATTGTGAGCCATGGGCTACTGATGATATAGAGATGCCTTATGTCTGTATTCTGCGGTTTCTGATAGGGAGGACTCCTTTCATTTTAGAGAGATTTCTGGCATTGCAGGTACAGAGGCAGTTCAGATTTACGCAGGGGATGTCGCAGGGGATTGCACATTACGTGCAGAGCAGGGATGAGGCCAGATGGGGGCCATGTATTGTGTATCAGGCCGCCTATACAGAGTTCATGGCCTTAGCACCTAAGGCATGGGTTGACAGACGAGACATCGTGGATGCTGGGATGTCCGATGAGTATGCTGCCTATTTTCACACGCATCCGTTTCCACGATTTACCAGTCCTGATGAGCCAGCACCTATTTTGGTAGTACCACAGCCCATAACAGGTGGACAGGAGGATGTGGCCAGCGGTGAGCAGGGAGCAGTTGGAGGAGAGGAGGTGGAGAGCGGAGAGGAGGGCTCAGATGATGATGATGATGGGGATGATGGCGAGATGGGAGGACATGCACTGGGTAGGTCGGGGCTGGATATCCTGAGGGGTGTACAGATTATGTGATGTCCGAGGATAGGGATAGGGAGACAGACAATGATCCGGATGGCCTCCTCCTCGCAGCAGGGACAGATAGCCACTCTTCAGGCTCAGGTGCAGACATTGCAGGGGCAGCAGGGTTAGCTACAGGGTCAGTTGTCACAGGCACAGGCTTTTATTGTGTAGCTACAGGCACAGCTCGCCTAGGCACAGGCACCTGCCCCAGACCCACAGTTAGCTCAAGTGATCGCAGAGAGAGATGCATTCAGGCGACGGGCAGTAGAGGCTGAGGGCGTGGCTCAGAGACTGATGGGCACTGTAGAGAGTGCATCACTACGAGAGGCCATTGGAGAGGGTATGGAGATGGCCAGGAGGCTGAGTACTACAGGGTGAGATATGAGGAGCTATGTCCTCCAGAGCGTAGAGAGCCATATCCATGATCCCACAGCAGGACCCGGAGCAAATCACGGACACATACTCAGAGCAGAGGAGTGACAGGGCCACGGCAGGACCCAGATGCAGGCACTAGTGGCAGACCACCTCCCTCTAGACCAGCACCATCAGGAGCATCCATCAGTTAGACTTTATGATGTAGAGCATGTATATGCCATTTCCGATCATATTTGATGTATTGAACATTGTAGTTTCATTGGACATTTGGACATTTGTATCATTTTTGATGAGTGATGATATGCGGCGGCGATGATTATTTTGATGATGATGTGATGTGCATTTATGATGTGATGATATGATATGATATGCATTTGATGTCTATATGCCTATGTGTTTATGGAGATTTGATGACTAATATGATATGCAGGATGATGTGATTATGATATTTTATTATGATTTTGATTTGATGATGTGTACTAATGATGTCATGCAGATGAAATTACCTATGATGTGCATTTATTATTTTTGGATTTTTCAATGCAGATGTTGTGTTCTTGATAGGTATTATGATATGCTGTAAAAATGATGTGAATGATGTGATGAAATTGAGATGAATAAATAGTGGTGCATTATAAAATGGTGTGTGATGAAATAAAATGTTATGATATGAAATGATAAATGAAATTATAAGGAAAAGAAATGATATGATATGATAGATGAAATGCTAAAATGGAAGTGGTAAATGATATGATATGAAATGTTAAATGATAAAATGATATGTTAAATGGATAGATGAAATGAAATGAAATGTTAAATGATAATGATAAAATGATATGTTAAATGGATAGATGAAATGCAATGAAATGGTAAATGATAATGATAAAATGATATGTTAAATGGATAGATGAAATGAAATGAAATGTTAAATGATAATGATAAAATGATATGTTAAATGGATAGATGAAATGCAATGAAATGTAAATGATAATGATAAAATGATATGTTAAATGGATAGATGAAATGTACTGAAATGTTAAATGATAATGATAAAATGATATGTTAAATGGATAGATGAAATGAAATGAAATGTTAAATGATAATGATAAAATGATAAAATAAGATGATATAAAATGGAATGATAATAATAGTGAAATGATATGATAATGGAATGAATGATAATGAATAATGAGTGAAATGAGGTGATAATGAGATGGTAATGACATGAATGAAATGATAAAATGTGAAATAAATGATGATGCAATAAATGGTAATAATAATGAAATAATATAATAATAATGAATGGATGGAATGAATGTTAAGTGAATGAAATGACTAGAATGATAATGAATGAAGTGCTAATGAGAATGAATGATAAATGAATGAATGAAATGATTATAATGGTAACAAAGCGTATATGAAACTACCATGAGTGATAATGATAAATGCGATGATTCAAAAGATAATGATAATGCAAAGTGAAATGAATGAAATAATGGTAATGTGTCGTTAAGATAATAAAAATGAGCTGATAGAATGATAATGGTATCAAGCAAAAATTGTGAAATGATAATGATAGTAGGGTGATAATGAGTGGCTAAAAATAATAAAAACAATATGGAAAAGAAAATGATATTGAAATGGATGAAATACAAACAAATGTGAAATGAAATGCACCTGGAATGTTAATGAAATGGATGATGCAACCGATATGAAATGATGGAATGATAATGGATGCAATAATGAAGAAATGAAATTAATATGAAATGATATGAGATGTAATGATGATGAAAATGCAATGATGATGAAATGATATGAAAATGAGATGAAATGATAAAGATGTGAAAAAAAATGATAATGATAATGCCATACGAAATGATAATGCAATATTAAATGATAATGATAATGATGATATGGAATGATAACAAGCATGACATGAATTGTGAACAAAATATGACAGGCCGAAATGCTAATGGATGTAATAATGAAACTAATATGAAATGATATGAGATGCACCTAATGAGATGATATTGATACTAAAATGATAATGGGTGCAATGATGGAACGATAATGCTAATGATGATGAAATGAAATGAAGATGAAATATCATGATAATGATACAAATATTTGCATTGTCCTCCACAAATAGTCCAAAAGATGACAGCCATTGACTTGCGATGCAAAATCCAATATGCAGTTATGTACAATGACCTAAAATGAAATGCAACTAAATGAAGCTGATCATTTTGTTGAGCCTTTTAGTGAGCCTGCTTAAATCATCATAGAGCGTTTTAAAATGTTGGAAGTATGTACAAGCATCAGAGGGGAAATTAGCACCAATGATGACCTGAGTACAACTTTCATGATTTTTGATATAGCAAGTGAACACAAGCATCTAGGTATAATTGAACCGAGATGACCTGAGCATTTCTTGCGTAAACAAACAAAGACTAACCACCATCTGATGCAAATTTGGAACTGTCATCAATGATAATCTTTGGAGAATCATGTCTTGTGACATATTTGCAATAGATAAATGATTAACCTCCAGACAACAGAAAGAAAAATCATCCTCTTTCCTTGCTACTCTAGTTCAGTACATCATTGAGTGTGCTCCAGAGAAATGATATCGAAAAATAAACAACCATTATTCAAAAATGAAACACTGTGATTCCAAACATTAGTCAGATTAGAGATCATCCAGATATGAGTCATGGTAAGGTACGCAAATTGAAAGCCACTGTGATATGGACCAATGTTTGGATGCTTTGATTTGGTTTGGTTGCTTTGTTTTGCGTGATTGGTTTTGATGTCATTGTCTTACTGTTTTGGGAAGATCTGAAAGTTGATTGCCCCCAGTGTTCCCAGATTTGCCCTTGGTATCAACACAACTTGTTGAAATGAATATGTACAATAATCAAGCCATGATAAGACGTTATCCTTTGAGGCAAATGATGAGAGCATGGTGATGGCATGACCCTAAGATGATGAAAAAGATGCATGAAAATGAAGGTTGGAAAAGTAAATGCAGAACATGAACTAATAGATGGAGAGCTTCCAAATAGCGTCTGTTTGCCAGATTTTCACTATTTGTTTTTATTGCATTTTTCTTGTCAATAGACTGCCTGTTTGCCAGGTTTTCACCCTATGACGATTTTTTTTTTTTCTTAGGACTTTTTCTGATTTTTTTGATATTTCTTCAGGACTTTTTCTGATTTTTTTGGTATTTCTTTAGGACTTTTTTCTGATTTTTTTGGTATTTCTTCAGGACTTTTTCTGATGATGATAACTGTCTTAGACATAATACTTTTTCAAATGCATGCTGTTGATAGGCTCATCAAACAGGTCCCCTTATGGCGTTGATAACTTGTAGGCTCCTGAACCATAGACTGCGATAACCACGTAAGGACCTAGCCAATTTGGCTCAAACTTTCCTTTCTTCTCTCTATCTTGCTGATTACGTGGGTTCTCTTTCAGAACAAGATCACCCACTTGAAAGGTACGTGGTTTTACCTTGTGGTTGTAGCTACGAAACATCATTTGTTGATAAGCTTTCAAATGATCAGCTGCTCTTTGTCTCTTCTCATCTAGGAGTTCTAGTTCTTGGAGTCGGGAAACTCGGTATTCATCATCTGTTGTTAGGCCTTTCAATGATACTCTGAGTGAGGGAATCTCCACTTCTAAGGGCAATATGGCTTCTGATCCATAAACAAGGGTGAATGGCGTTGCTCCTGTTGGCATGCAGACATTGGTTCGGTAAGCCCATAAGGCGGGATTGAATTGAACGTGCCAATCCTTCCCTGAAGTATTCACAGTCTTCTTCAAGATTTTCAATATTGTTTTATTTGAGGCCTCTGCTTGGCCATTCCCTTGTGGATAGTAAGGTGTTGAGTATCTATGTTGTATGTGAAATCTCTCACAAAGCTCATCAACATCCTGATTTTTGGGCGTCCATTATCTGTGATAATGGAGTTGGGAATGCCATACCGACAAATGATATAGTTGAGTATGAATGATGATATTTGTTTGCCGGTAACTTTAGTAAGAGGGACTGCCTCAATCCACTTGGTGAAATACTCTGTTGCTGTGATGATGAATTTATGTCCATTTGATGAAGAAGGATGAATCTTGCCTACTAGATCTAGCCCCCATTGAGAAAATGGCCAGGTTGGTGTGAACGGTTGTAATTCTTGTGCAGGAGCATGAATGAGATTCCCATGAATCTGACATTTTGAACATGTTTTCACAAAAGTGAATGATTCCCTCTCCATTGTAGGCCAGTAATAACCCATTCTAATCAATTTTTTAGATAAGGTCAGTCCACTTGAATGAGTACCACAGATGCCACCATGAACTTCTTGTAAAGCTTTGTCAGATTCCTCGCGTTCAAGACATCGGAGTAAAGTACCATCAAGACCACGGCGATAAAGGGTGTCAGCGATGAGGGTATAGCGAGCGGATTGGCGAATAAAGTTGCGTCTTTGATTACGAGATAAATCGGGTGGTAAGATGTCGTCTTTGAGGTAAGTATAAATTTTTCCGTACCAAGGCGAATCGGATCCTACTAAATGACAAATGATTTGGCTTTCAGGGGTATCATATGCAGGTGTAAATGATTGTTCCACCAGAAATTCATAACGATTTTGAGTTTCTGGGAGTTGTAACAATGATGTGATTGTAGCCATAGCGTCGGCTGCTTTATTATCAAGCCTTGGAATTTGTGTGAATTTAATGTCCACAAAGTATTTCTTGAAGTCATCCACCATCTTTTTATAAGGTAGTAGTTTTTCCTCTTTAGTTTGATAGTCATCATTGATCTGACAAATGACCAACTGTGAGTCACCAAACACCTGTAATTCTGTTATTCTCCATTCCAGTGCTATCTTGAGTCCAGTGATTAATGCTTCATATTCAGCTATGTTGTTGGTGCATGGAAACATTAGCCTATATGAACGAGGAATGGTATGCCCTTGAGGGGTGACAAAAAGTATGCCTGCCCCCGATCCATGTTGAGTGAAAGAACCATCAAAATATAAGGCCCACGTTTGTTTAGATTCTGTAGTGAATACATATGCATCTGGAAATTCAATGTGCAAGGGATGATCTGCTTGTAGTGGTGCCTCTGCTAATTGATCAGCTATAGCTTGTCCTTTGATGGCCTTGCGGTCAACATAGTGTATGTCAAACTCACTTACAATCATTACCCACTTTGCTAACCTCCCTGTCAATGATGCTTTGCTCAACAAATACTTGAGTGGATCAATTTTTGAAACCAAATTGACTGTATGGATCAGCATGTAATGCCGAAACTTCTGTGAAGCAAAAACTACTGCCAGACAAGCCTTCTCAATAGAAGTGTAGTTGAGCTCATGACTTGTTAGTGTTCTACTGATGTAGTAGATTGCACGTTCCTTTCCAGTAGTGTCTTCTTGTGCTAGTAGTGCCCCCAGAGATGTCTCTGTTGCAGCAATGTATAAGATGAGTGGTTTGTCTGGATTTGGTGATACGAGAACTGGTGGAGTCATTAGATATTCTTTGATTTTCTAGAAAGCCAATTCACATTTGTCATCCCACTTGAAAGGAAAATTTTTATGCAGTAGATGTGTGAATGGTAGACTTTTGTCGGCCAATTGTGCAATGAACCTCCGTATAGATTGAAGTCGTCCTTGTAGTGATCTTAACTGACTGATGTTCTTTGGTGGAGGAATTTCCATAATTGCTTGAACTTTTGCTGGATCTACTTCAATTCTTTTTTCTGAAACAATGTACCCCAAGAGTTTTCTAGATTTGACCCCGAAAACACATTTCTTAGGGTTGAGGCGAACTTTGAATTTTTCTAATCTTGCAAATATTTTGGACAATACTTCAAGATGTCCTTCTCTGGTGTATGATTTTTCCAATATGTCATCCACATAATCTTCCATGAAGACATGCATCATGTCATGAAAGATGGTAGTCATGGCTCTTTGGTAGGTAGCCCCAGCATTTTTTAGACCAAAAGGCATGATGTTCCAACAATAAGTCCCCCATGGACATGTGAAAGCTGTTTTCTCCTGGTCTTCAGGTGCAATCTTGATTTGGTTATATCCAGAAAAACCATCCATTAATGAATACATGGCATGGCCAGCTGTTAGATCAACTATAGTGTCGATGTTTGGTAATGGAAAATCATCTTTAGGGCATGCTTTGTTGAGATCTCTGAAATCTATGCATATTCTGACAGTTTTATCTGGTTTAGATACATGGACAATGTTAGAAATCCATTCTGCATAGTCAATTGGTCTTATGAAGCCCACATCAACGAGTTTTCTTAGTTCTTCCTTAACCAATAATGCAACATGAGGGTGCATCTTTCTGAGTTTTTGTTTCACCGGCTTGGTCCCTGGTTTGATGGACAAGTGATGCATGATAAGATCAGGATCAAGACCAGGCATGTCAGCATAAGACCATGCAAAATTGACCTGATTTTCCTTTAGGAATTCCATGAATTCTGGTATTTCCTTTTTAGTCATTGATGCAGCTAACTGTAAAATTCTTGGTTTGTCAGAAGTTTCAAGATTGACAGCATTTGTAGGCTCAATCAGAATAGGTGATCGCTCATGGTAGTGCTCCGGGAGAGTGTCAAGAGTCCCATCATCTGGCGCCTCAAAGAGGTTTTCACCATCTGATACGCTCTTTATTTTATCTTTTGTTTGACCTAATACTGCCAGATTTTGGTTTTCACCATTAGATCTTTCTTTTTTGTTTTTACTTTTGTAGCTAGGAGACTTGACACTCTCCTGATCAAAAACTCTATGTCGAAAATCACTGGTGGAACAATCATTTGTATGCTCTGCAGAAAGGAAGTTTACAATAGCTTCATCATTTGGAAACATAGGTATGTTAATAGGTTCGGTTGAATCCCAATCAATGAGATCAGGATGGACTAAAGGTAGAGGATCGTCAGGTTGTGTGAAATCGGCTATGGTTAAGGTCATAACAGAGTGATCTGTAGGATCCGAGGTATGAGGTGAATCAATGATGATACTGTCCTCATGATAGTCTTGTTCGTTTAGATCTGATTCAGTATCACTAGAATCATAGTCGGTTTGTGGTTCAGATTCTTGTGGTTGGGACCCTAAACCTTGTCTTTCAATTAGGGTTGGGGCATATTGCCGTATTACATCAACCTCTTTGTCCCTCCAGAACTCATTATTATAAATGGTGTCCCATTCATATTCAGTAGAGTCTGTGTTAGAATTGTTGTCTAGGAAATTCTGAACTGTTGTCAAACATGCTTCTCTGGAATCTGAGCTTTCTTGTAATGCGAAGACATTGCCGTGTTTGGATTTGCTTTCTTTAGAGTGAGTATCATAACCCAATCCCGTTTTCTCTTTTGCAGCAAGTCCGCGGAGGTGAATGGGTTCAACTACTCCTTCCTTCCTTTTTTTGATAGGTCCTTTGTCATAGCCCATCTTCTGCATGATTAAATATCCTTTTCCATATTTGTCTGTGGGTAACTTGACGTTAGAAACTGCTTCATCTTCATCTTTATAAAGCCAATTTAGAATTTCAGTATCCTCAGGGTTTTCCATGGGGAATTTTTCTTTGATGAATTGTCCATTAAATTTTGTGATTGGCTCTATTGGCATTTGCTTTGATGTTGAAGCTACTGATACTTGGTGTTCCCTGATAGATGGTTGTCCATGTGATCGAGGTGACATAGGTAAATTGGCAAGGCAAAGAGAGTATTCTCCAACTCCATGATCCTTGAATTTCAGCTTTTTGTCAAAACTATTAGTCAATTGACTAATTTGTGTGTCAATTTTTAGAGAAGTACTAGCATGAGCTTCTCGATTATTAGGGACCAAAGTATCTTGACTGGCTTTCATGTTGGCACAAGTTTGAATGTTGGAATTATCAGCAGGTATCGTGATTTCTTGCCCATCATAAGGAAACTTGAGACATTGATGATAAGTTGATGGGACGGCTTGCATTTCATGGATCCAAGGACGACCCAACAAGATGTTATATGCCAGATCACGATCCAGTACTTGACAAAAAGTATTCTTTATAACAGGGCCCACTCTGATTGGCAGCATGATTAGACCTTTAGATGTTCTTTCTTCATCATCATAGGCTTTTATGGTAATCTTTCTTCTAAAATCAATGGAGTCCTCAGAAAATCCTAAGGCTTTGACCAACTTCAAGGTACAAAAGTTCAAACCAGCACCTCCATCTATTAGAACTCGTCTAATGCGAAACTTATGAATCATGACTTCTAAGTACAAAGAGGAGTTATGGGGATGAGTTATGGAAACGTCATCTTTATCAGAGAATGAAAGGCAAGTGGGTGAGGACAAATTCCCTACTATGGCTTGAAATTGATTCACATCCAATTCAATTGATACATTGGTTTCAATGAGGGCTTTTTCGAGAACTTCTTTATGGGCTGGAGAAATCCTTAATAGTTCCAAAATTGAAATTTGAGCGGGGGTTTTTCGAAGTTGATTGACCAAATCATATTGATGTTGAGGTGGGGATTCAATGGATTTTGAAGAAGCGCCTTTCAAGACAACTTTAGCTTGCGCTCTTGTTGTTGCGTTGACTTCCCTATATTCCACCTTCTCGTTGACTTTAATGACATTTACCCGCTCATCGTCTGCGTAGAGATGGTTGATTATATGATCATCATTGATGTGATTCACTTTTTTGTCAGAAGACTCACCTTTTTGATAATTAGGTAAAGGATTACGAAATGCTTGGTGGTCTGCATTGGTTTGTTGATTTCCTTCTATTGTGATGATATCATTGTCAATCAAGTCTTGAATAGCATTCTTCAAGGCTTGGCATTTGTTTATACAATGACCCTTACACCGATGATAATCACAATAGTGTGCCTCATTCCATGATGGAGGCTTTACACTGGGTTCATAATTCCGTTGAGGTGGTAAAGTAATGACATTTTTGGCCATCAACTCTTTGAACGCGGATTCTACTGATTGACCCAATGGAGTGAAAGTTCTTCTATTTGAGAAGAATGAAAATATTTGCGGATTTGAATTTGAGGTGTTCCCTAAAGAATTGTGATTGTTATTGTTTCCTCGGTAACCCTGGTTGTTAGAAATCCCTTGATGAGGAGTAGAGTTTTGATTTGTATTATTCCTCGGTAGAGGAGAATTATTTCCATGATTTGCAATTGAGTTGACATTGTTGTTGCGAGTGTTTAGAGTACTGAGGATGAATGGTTTGGTCGAGGCATGATTCGCGTCAACAACACCATCGTTCACCATATTTTTGTTGCGAGTCCAGAATTTGGACTTGTCATGATTATTGTGATGGTTAGATGAGCTAGGATTTTCTTTGTCATGTTTTATTATGCCTCTTTTGACCAAAGCGTTTTCAATGGTTAAGGCATCTTCAATCATTTTCTCAAAAGAAGAGGGACAATGTAAGTTCAAGTGATAGCTCATTTCTGAATTTAAACTATTGATGAAAGTAACCATCTTTTCTTTCTTAGGGACAAGACGTGGGTATCTGGCAAACATTCTTCTCCATCTCTGAAGAAACGTAATGAAAGGTTCATCAGGTTTTTGTGCAACTTTACAAAGATCTATCATGGTGATTTGATGTTGTATGTTGTAAGTATACTGTGATATGAATAGGTTGATCAATTCTTCAAAGGTTTTGACGGGAGGTGTGATCTTGGATAACCATTCCATAGAATGTACTCCCAGACTCCTAGGAAATAATCGCATTAAGTAAGTATCTTCGTAAGCAAATTCCAATGTCAGGTTTCTGAAGTCTCTAACGTGATCGATTGGATCCGTTTTCCCATTATAGCGATCAAATTTTGGCATTTCACAATGCTTGGGAAAAGGAATCATGTTTAAACTTCTGTCAAAAGGATAAGGACATATGTCCTCCAAAGTGTATTTCTTTGTGGTTGTTCCCCCTTGTAATTCTTTAACTTGTCCTTGAAGTGCCTTGATTTGTTGGGTCAAGGCACTAAGATCTGAAAGGGGTGTCTCTTCAGGTTTGTTTTTCAAGTTTTCTGTGTCAAAGTCATGAGGTAATTTAGCCCCTTGTTCGGCTAGATAGCGAAAATATTTTTCCTTGTCTCGCTGCAAGATCTTTTCAATGGCTTTATGGAATTTTGGATCTTGTTCAGCCTCTCTAAGACGTTCCTCTTCTTGTTCTTCATCACTATCCACTTGATTTTTATCTCTGTAATTATGAAAAGGATTTTCTTCTCTATTGTCCATGTTGTTGAAGAGTGGATTTTGATTTATGCTAAAAATGGGATTACTGCTTTCTCCTTCCTCTTGAGTGTTCTGAATATGACTTTCTTTCTGGATTGTATCCTTCAGTTTATTGTGTTGAGACCTTGTGGAGATAGGCATATGTTTTTGGAAAATTCTTCTAAACTTAGATCCTAGTTTTGACAAGTGCAATGGTGATGATGTCTTGATCCGATAAGATATGTAATCTTATGATATGATCAAGGATGCTCCTAACTTATTGGTTGTGGCTTCCAAGATGATAAAGGATTTCAGAATCCTGTTGGGGAAGTTGAGCCAAAAATTAAAAGCTGTTTTTGAAAAGTGCACTCTAAAAGATTTTTGATCTTTGTTTTCAAAGAGATTCTCTCAAGATCTTTGAAGAATATGGCTTGGGTGTGAAGGATATTCTATGGAAGGTTGTGGTATGTTGTCAAATTCCAGAGGTTGGTTATGATTATGCCGTTGTGATAGAGCTCTTCTTTGATAATAAGCTCGGGAATCTAAGGGATCTACAACATATTCATCAGTGAATCCTCTAACAAAATCCTAATATCTGTGAAGAAATCCTCGATAGTGAAGTAGGACTTGTCGAATTTTGTACAAGAATTTTCTCTTTTGCAGTGTTTTCTTATATCCTAACGGTTTCTTAGGTTTTCTGATTCTCTTGAAAACTGATTTCTTGGGAAACTTTGTTGACTTCCAATCCCTAAGCATGGAAAAAGGTATTGGGAATGTTTTTGAAGCAATGATATGACAAAACTCCTAAGTGGCTTTCAGTTGTTGTTCTTCATGTTTCTTTTGGATAATCTCTTTATCTGAATTAATGTAATGGAAGACACAACAAAACATTTTTGAAAACAGTTGTTCTTAAAGCCCTATACTAACATGAAGTGTTTGATCAAGAAATGTTTTTCATCAAATGTTTTCACAGGTTTTTCACATGAAAGACAGTTCAGACAGACTCACTCTTAAGTGCTCAAGTAGGTCATTCTAGTAATCAACAAGCCCACATCTTAGAACTGCGTCGACTCACACAGCCGTGTCACCCCCGAAGGGGCGCCTATGTTTTTGTCTTTTCCAGGTGCGTACTCAGAGTTACGGAAGTGGATACCAGATCCCCTGAGCAAACAGTCCTTGGCAGTTATATGGTGAGTGTCTTGGGGGCAGATTCTTCCCTCCCCTTGCACTGTGATTATTAGAATGTTTGGCAACTGACTCGGCTGGCTACTACACTAGGTTCGTAGTAAGGATTTCCATTCGGTGCGGCAATAATAAACTCCCTCAGGAGACCTCCCAACCTTTAGAACAAAGGCTTTGGGGATGGTTATCTTGCACACTACCGGCAAAAGAGGGTTTCCCCAGATCTGCTTTAAATTTTATAGTGGGGCGGAATAGCCTGGCTTTGGCTTGAACCCACTTGAGTCGTTCCCGTAGGGTGAGTACTTTTTCCCACTACGGCAGGCTCTCTAAAGGATGTAACAATAAAATTGCATGAAATTAAAAGGAAAGTCTGGTATTCTGATCACCCAGTTAAGGGGAGAGCATAGACCTATTGCCACAATCACAGCAAGCAAATGTTCTTTTTAACATCCAAATAACAATGAGCTATTCTAAGTGAAGATATTGCTTCACCAAAAAAAATAGATTGTTCAATTTTAACTGCAAGATTCATCGTTTGGTGACTATCCTAGATTGCTTCATTTTATCCCGATGTGGCTACCCTAGGATTGCTTCATTTTAAAACTTTAGAAAGGAAACAGAATTCTGTCTGCGGAATGTGTCAGACTCAGAATTCTGTAAATTTTGTTACAGTCTATATGCACCTAAACAGAGGCTGTATGCGCCGAAACATAAATGCGCCAGAACAGAGACTGTATGTGCCGAAACATAAATGCACCAGAACAGAGACTATATGCACTGAAATAGAAACGGGATGCGGCCGAACAGAAGCTAGATGTGCCGGAACAAATACTATAAGCGCCTAAACAGAGACTGGATGCGCCGTAAGAAAATGTCAAAATAATTACTGTGCATATGAGAAGAAAATTATATGAGCCTTAACAGTCACTGTATGTGCTTTAACAATCACGGATGTGCCGTAACAGTCACAGGATGCACCGTAACAGTCACGGGATGTGCGTCGAAATTCTGCAAAATCAAAAGTTAAAGTTTTCCATATGTGCGTCAGGAATTTTTGAATGCGCCTAAACGTCAGAATTTTTTGAAGAACCGATTCCAGAAAGCTAAAACTGTCAAAAATGAACTTACAGAAATGTTAAATTCTTGGGTTCCTGCCCCACAGTGGGCGCCATTTTAATGTGGTGTATAAAATATTGCATTAATTAAATAAAAATCCAACACATGTTAATAAGACATTAAATCGAAAAGCTGTAAAAGAAAAATGAAATAATGCAAACCGTAATCGCAGCTTCTCGAAACCGTCTTATCCTCCTCTAACTTCACCGTTTTGTTGCTTCGAATGGCTCTCAGATCAGCAGATAGAGCTCAACAAAATGACAGCATGAAGAACGAGATAAAAATAAGAATGCATAATATGCAAAATGCAAAAGGCTATGCTAAAACGAAAGATATTGCTGTGATATTAAAACTACTATTGTATGCAAATGCTGGTGAAAATATGGCTATGTAAATGAGTATACGAAGTGTGCGAACATGAACGATTATGCATATTGTATGTGGATGATTAACCAAGGCTTGGATTTGCACGGGCTTTTATAGAGTTTTCGAACGAGTTTGATTGGCTGAATCGATCGACGGTCCGGATTAAGCTTGTTTCGAATGGACGGCGGGAGATTTTCGAAAGTAGAAGAGGAGAATGGAAGGTTTCCCATTTCTTTGAATTTCGTCATTGAGTTTCGAAGGGAAACTTCCATTTCGAAGGATGAGATGCAAATTTGGAAGGGCGAGTTAGCATGAGTTAGAAATTTGGGAAGTGGAGATGAAAATGGAAACCCACATAATTAAATAAATTATTTAATTATGTTTTAAAATGAAAATAGGGTGAGGTGGAAAATATTAAATTAAAATATTTAATATTTAATTGGGGACAAAGAATATTCCATTATTCAAATATTCAAAATATTTGAACTTTTAGGATAGAATGATAATTAAATGTAAATAAATTATAAAAATTTATTTAATTTAATCAAGCGAAAGGTAAAAGATGAGATGAAGAAGATATTCTATTATTTAAATATTTAAAATATTTAAACTCTAGAATAAGATGATAATTAAATATAAATAAATTATAAAAATTTATTTAATTTAATTAAGCGAAAAGATGGAAATGTTAGTAATTATTATAATTAAAGGTAGAAGAATTTAGAAGATGAGCGATATAAATAAATAATTAAATTTATTTATATGCAGATGACATTAGATGAATTAATTAAATAAATCATATTTAACTAATTAACAAGCTTAATCATGACCATTTTTAGACATATACAGGTTCCATCTAGCTCTGGGTCAAAAGTGTTTACCCCTCTAATAAAAAAAAGTATCATGATGTTAAAAATGAATCAATCTATACATATCACAAAAATAACAATAATCTTAAATGTAACCCATAATCTAACAATAATAGAATGCTAAATGATCCCCACCCCTAACCATATCCTAATTGAATTGCAAACCTAATTGAAACTTAATTAAATTATAACATTTACCTAATCTTAAATGTATTCCTATATTATATTATATTTAAATTAATTTATATTTGTATTATAATTATATTAATATTTACTATATATTCCTAATTGTAACCTAACTATTTACTACAAACCTAATTGAATCTTAAGCCTAATCCTCATTAAAACCCCAAGTAAATTGTAACATTACCTATCCTTAATTGTAATCTTATATTATATTTTATGATATTAAATATTTATATTATTTAATATATTATATTAAATATAATATATTAAATAATATAAATATTTAATTATATTTCTTTTATATGAATCATCCTCCTATCTCTAAATTGTAATAATAGCATGTAGTTCCTCCAAACTATCATCATGTACCTCCTTCCTTTCCCATGTAATAGGTGTACCTTGTAGGTGTTAAATGGTTCCATCTTGGTCTCCTTATTGATGCATTTCTATCCTTCCACATAAATCTATATAGTATCAAAATATAGGTAATTTTATGGTTATTGAATCTCTCTTAATTGCTAAAGAGTCCATTATGATTGAGGATGGGTGGATTATTATCTAGGATCACATCTTAAAAATCCTATAGAGGTCATGTGGTATGTTTTTCTTAATACATATATTCCCATACAAACCTCTTTCCATGTATTATCAACTCTCCTATATAATAGACACCTTCCTAGATTTAAATTTCATATGATATATATGTACCCAAGTGTTTCCAATTGGAATTGCTATAATTATACTTTTATGGCATTCTAGATATTCAAAATAGTTTTCATAAATCTACCAAATAGACCCATTCTTGACATTGAACCTACATAATTTTAGGTATGTCCAATGAAAGATTAGGGTCTAGGGTTCATAAATTTCAAATGCTTTAGTGTTATGGGTTTAGATTTTACAGTTTAGGGTCTAGGGTTTAGCAAACTTAGGTGAAGTTTGGGTGGCCCTTGGCATAATTTAGACTTGCAAGTTAGTGTCAATTGGAATCGATTGTACGCGTTTAGATTTACGAATTTGCTAACTAAATTTGCAAACAAATATCAAGATAAACTTTATGAATTTTAACTATTCTTTAACATATTGATTTCTAATCTAATTATAATTTAATATTGAAACTAAAGTTTAATATATATCATTTTTTCCATACAAAGCAAATAAAATTTAAAACATTTAAGCAATGCGAATGATTTTTTTTGAGCTCGAAATTACCTAGTTTTCAAAATCAAAATGATTTGTTCGATTCCAATTTAGGGTTTTAACAATTTTTTTGTTCCAATTCAATTTAGGGTTTCAATTTTAAACAATTAGGGTTTTTCATGCAATTTTTTCGTTTCAATTCAAACTAGGGTTTCAAATTCAATTTTTTAGTTTGATTTGAATTTAGGGTTTCAAAAGCTTGATTTGGATTTGTAAATGCAATTTTTTATTTCATTTGATTTCTAGGGTTTTGAAATGCAATTTTTTGTTTTCTTTCAATTAGGGTTTTCAAATTCAATTTTTTTTAGGTTTAATCGAACAATTTAGGTTTCAACAATTAAATTTTGTTTCTAAAACACAATTCAAGGTTCATTTTTTCATTTTTATTAAAAAACCTTTAGGTTTCATTGCATTTTTTCGTCTATTTTTACAATTATTCAATTCTACTATAATAGTTAAAAAAATGCTTAGAACGTGAAATAAATTAAAAAAAAACATGCTAAATTAACTTATTTTTTTCAAAATTTCAATTCAAAATAGAAAAATGCAAAAAAATGGCATGTAGGTGGGTACCTGTTGCTGATCGTGGGGGTCGCTGTCACCAGTACTCGGGGTCCCATCTGCTGAGCAGTGAAATCTATCTTTAAAAAAAAAAAATATCAATACAAAATGGGATCCCAATTTATAAAAAATGGGATCCCGATTTCTATAAATCGGGATCCCGTTTTTTATAAATCGGGATCCCATTTTTTGACAATCGGGATCCCGTTCCTTTTCCATTGGTTCGGGATCCTATGGGAAACGGGATCCCGAGTTTTAAAAAGCAGGATCCCGTTTCATCTCAGGCTTGGGATCCCGTACCGTAACGGGATCTTGATTTTTAAAAATCGGGATCCCGTTTCTTCAATGCCGATTTCAATTTTTTGGTTAAGGCAAAAACTTCCATGTTTCATGGACTCAACTTTGTGCACTTACCCATCCACCGTCAACTTAGTTTCCTGAAGAAAGACAAAATCAGAAAAATGAGTACTAATCAACTCACGAATAGCCTTTTGTCCAAGGATGTTATTCATACCCCTCACATTCTATGAAATTATTATTTACGAGGTTGGGAAAAATGAGAATCAATGGTCTTCACCAATCCAAAGTCCACAAGAGTCTCCCCAATAAGTTTCACCTTTTCATGGTCCTTCTTGTAACCCACTTTAGACAATTTCTCCAAACACAACTTTTTAAGGGGTTTTTGCTTCAAACACAAAATAGGCAAAGCACCACTACCCTTTCTTGAATCCAAACTCCCCTTTACCTGAGAGGGAGTTGGGTCCATAGATGCTTCCATATCATTTAGGATTGAGACCCCATTAGGATCAAGAGCAACTAGAACCTGAGAGACAGTAACCACTTGCTCCACCTGCTCACCAACCAAAGGAAATTATGAGTAACATTCTTATTGACTTCCTTCAAAGCCACACCCAAAGGCCTAACACCAGAAGTCATCTCAACCAAAATCCCCTCCTCCTAAACTAAGTCCTCCAACACCTCAAACTGATTATATACTCCATCAAGTTGTCTGTCCCTAAGGGTTCTCTTTTGACCTCTTTTATTACAAGGCTTAACATGAATAAAGCCTTCTTGTTTGCAACCCCATCAACCATAAGAGCCTTCCCTTTATCAGACCTAGGAATAGAGCCAAAATTAGCATTAGTTGTAGTAGATGCCTAATTATACCGAGGGAATTTCCTTTGCAAATGCCCATACTCATGACAGAGCCGACATCGAAAAGAGAGGGTTTCATAGTCAACCTGTTGAATACAAGAAGAGGGCCCAAGACAAATTTCCACAAAGTACGACAAGGGGTTATTTAAATCAATTTCCACACAAATTCAAGCATATGATATTACCTTTTGATCTTGAGTTTGTTGGGTTGCACCAATAGGTTTAATAAGTAAGAGAGCTATCATTTGTAAAATATCACTCCTCCAAAACTCCAGTGGAAGCCGTGGAAGATGAACCCAAACAAAAACCTTGGAAGGGAGTTCCTCGGCAGAATTGAAACCCAAATGCAAAGGTTTCATGAAAAGCCCAACCTGATTAAAGAAATACAGACCACCCTCAAAAGCCCTTCTTGTCTACCATGCATGTGAACACAACCATAAAATAGTTTTTTGCAACTAACATTAATTCCATAGCTCCTTCAGGGTTCCAAATCCTACAAGTCCAAGATTCCAAAGTTGGAAAAGAAAGACAAAGAACCATTAACTTATAGATCAAAGGATGCTTGTTCAAGTACTCAACATCCTCCGAAATACAGTTCGGTTGAATCATTAAAACCAGTTGGTCCTAGCATCTTTCTAAGCACCCATTAAATTTCTTGATTTCAGGCACACCCCCACCAGAAGAAGACCCCATACCCACTAGTGATTTACTCAAATTCTCCAAAGACATTTCATGCACAAAATAAGACGGATCTGCCATATCCAAGTCTTCAGAAAATGACACATTAGAGGAGACACCCTAATTCTCCATCACAAACCCAAACACAAAAGATCAGATAGAACAAAGCAAAAAAGAGGGTATCAAAACCCCCAACGTCAACCACAAAAGCTAATTAGTACAAGAAAAATGAAGAACCCACCACCACAAAGAAGCCATAACACCAACGCGGCCAAAAGGAGGAATAAACAAAGCTAAAACAATGAAAGAGGTCACTGAAAACCATCCTGTACAACCAAGCAAATAACTCCACCACTCATCCACACCTCCCCCCAGGCACCAGACACTCCACCGCCCCCCAAACGCAACTCCACTCGCATGCAGTAGCAAAAAAGACCTCAAGCAAGTCGTAGCATATTAGTCGAGGGCTTGCTCAGACCCTTCTCCTGCGTTCACCATCATTCGACCTTCCTATAAATCCAATCTCCCTTTTCATGACTTATCTTGATTAATGTAGACATATAAAAAAAAATTAAATATTTTTAAAATCACTTTTTACAATTCTATTCACTGAAATATTTAAAATCTAATTGCAAAAATTTGAAATTTATATGATCAATAAATTAAAAAAAAATTAAACTTACCTAACATTAAAATAAACATAAACTAGCATGTGTGTGTGTGTGTGTGTATGTACATATATATCATACACTGAGAGATGTCCTTCTTGAGGCATCTATTGCACTTTTATGTGAAAAACCGATTTAAAAAATAGATGCCTCAAGAATGATATCTCTCAACATATTTTATATATATTACTAAATATATATGTTAGTAACATTCCCAATGCAACATGGAAGACATTAAATTAATTAGGGTTAGGGTTAGGATTAGGTTTGGGTTAGCATTAGGAATAGGGTTAGGGTTAGGGTTAGAGATAGAATTAGGATTAGGGTTGGTGTTAGAATTAGGATTAAGGTTAGGGTTAGAGTTAGAATTAAGATTGGGTTCAGGGTTGGGCTTATGACTAGGGTTAGGGTTAAGATTAGGGATAGGGTTAGGGTTAGAAATAGAATTAGGTTTGGAGTTAGGGTTAGAGTTAAAATTAAGATTAGGGGTATGGTTAGGGTTAGGGTTAGTATTAGGGTTAAGGTTAGGGTTAGAGATAGAATTAGGATTAGGGGTAGGTTTAGGGTTAGGGTTAGGGTTAGCGTTAGGGTTAGGGTTATAATAGGGTTAGAGATAGAATTAGGATTAGAGTTGGGGTTAGCTTTAAAATTTGGGTTAGCGTTAGGGTTAGACATAAAATTAGGATTAGGAGTGAGATTAGGGTTAGGATTCTAGGGTTAGATTTAAAATTAGGGACAAGGTTAGGGTTAGAGATATAATTAAGGTTATAGGTATGGTCAGGGATAGGGTTAGGGTTAGTATTAGAGTTAGGGTTATGATTAGGGATAGGATTAGGATTAGAGATAGAATTAGGATTAAGGTTAGGGTTAGAGATAGAATTGGGATTAGGGGTAGGGTTAGGATTAGGATTAGAAATAGAAATAAGATTATCCATAGGATTTGAGTTAGTACTAGGGTTAGGGTTAAGATTAGGGACATGGTTATGGTTAGATATAAAATTAGAGTTAGGGTTAGGGTTAAAGATAGAATTAGGATTAGGATTAGGATTAGAGTTAGGGTTAAGTTAGGGATAAGGTTAGAGTTACAAATAGAATTAGGGTTAGAGATAGAATTAGGATTAGGTTTGGGATTAGTCTTAAGATTAGGGTACGGTTAGGATTAGAGATAGAATTAGGATTAGGTTTGGGATTAGTCTTAAGATTAGGGTACGGTTAGGATTAGAGATAGAATTAGGATTAGGGTAGGGTTAGAGTTAGGATTATGTGTTAGGGTTAGGATTATGGGTTAGAGTTAAAATTAGGGACAAGGTTAGAGTTAGAGATAGAATTAGGGTTAGGGCTAGGGTTAGGGTTAGAGATAGAATTAGGATTAGGGCTAGGGCTAGGGTTAGGATTAGGGATAGGGTTAAGATTAGGGATATGGTTGGGGTTAGAGATAGAAATAGGGTTAGGGTTAGGGCTAGAGATAGAATTAGGGTTGGGGTTGGGTTTTTGTTTGGTTTAGGTTAGGGTTAGTGTTAGAGATAGAATTAGGATTAAGGGTAAGTTAAGGGTTAAGATTAGAGTTAGGGTTAGAGATAAACAAGGTTAAGGTTAAAATTAGAGATAGAATTAGGGTTAAAATTATTGCATTGCAATTAGGATTAGAGTTAGAGTTAGAGTCAAGATTAGTGTTATAATTAGAATTATTATTAGTTTTAGAAGTAGGGTTAGGGTTAGGGTTAGAGATAGAATTAGTATTAGGGTTGGGGTTAGTATCATGATTAGAGAAAGACTTACCTAGGATCAAGGGTAGGGTTAGGATTAGAGATAGAATTAGGGTTAGGATTAAGATTAGGATTAGGATCAAGATTAGGGTTATGATTAGGGTTAGAGATAGAATTAGGATGAGTTAGGGTTAGGATTAGAGGTAGACTTAGGATTAGGGTTGGGGTTAGCATTAGGATTAGGGTTGTGATTAGGTTAAGGTTGGGGTTAGCATCAAGATTAGGGTTAGGGTTAGGATTAAAGATATAATTAGGATCAAGATTATGGTTAGGGTTAGGGATAGAATTATGGTTAGCATTACAAATATAATCATAATTAGAGTTAAGATGAGGATTAGGATCAAGATAGAGATTATGGTTAGGGTTAGAGGTAGAATTAGGAATATGGTTGGGGTTAGTGTTAGTATTAGGATTAGGAATAGGGTGAGGGTTAGAGATATAATTAGTATTAGGATTGGGATTAGCATTAGGATTAGGGTAAAGGGTTAGGGTTAGGGTTAGGGTTAGCATTAGGATTATGGTTAGAGTTAGGATTAAAGACAAAATTAGGATCAGTAGTAGGGTTAAGGTTAGAGATATAATTAGGGTTAGGGTTAAGATTAGGATCAATATTAAGGTTAGGGTTAGGGTTAGGGTTAGAGATATAATTAGAATTATGGTTAGTGTTAGTATTGGGATTAGGGTTAGGGTTAAGGTTAGAGATAAAATTAATATTATGGTTGGGGTTAGTGTTAGGATTAGGGTTAGGGTTAGAGTTAGGGTCTGTGTTAGTATCATGATTAGGGTTAGGGTTACGATTAGAGATAATATTAGAATCAAGGTAGGGTTAAGATTAGAGATAGAATTAGGGTTGGGGTTAAGATTAAGATTAGGATTAGGGTTATGGTTATGGTTAGGGTTAGGGTTAGAATTAGGATTAGTGTTGGAGTTAGTGTAAGTATTAGGGTTAGGGTTAGGGTTACAGATAGAATTAGGATTAGGTTTGGCATTAGTGTTATGATTAGGGTTAGGGATAGGGCTAGCATCAAGATTAGGGTTAGGGCTAGGATTAGAGATATGATAAGGATTAGGGGTAGGATTAGGGTTATAAATAGAAGTAGGGTTAGGGTTAGTATTAGGATTAGGATCAAGATTAGGGTTATGGTTAAGCTTAGTGATGCAATTATGATTAGGGTTAGAGTTAGTGCTAGTGTTAGGATTAGGGTTAGGGTTATTATTAGAGATAGAATTGTGATTAGGGTTGGTTTTGTTAGTCCCATTTTTGGTCATTGAAAAATTTCAATTTTTTTTGTTAAGATGCTAATTATGCCTAAGGTGGTAGTATTAATTTGTTTCCTTGCAAGTCCTTTGTCAATATGAGTTATTATCTGCAGGTCATCATTAACCTTTATATTTGACCAAGGAAAAGACTTTTACAAAAGTTGAAGCTACAAAAATTCTTTTTGTTGGCCTCGCTGCCACATAACTGTGTTATTAGTTGAATGTCTCTAACTTCCGTTAGGAATTTAACACTCATACCCCAAGATTCATTGGTTTAGAGTTTACAGTTTCTAAAGAAGGGATCAAAGATGATATGAATTTGCTTTGGCACAATATGTGTTCACTTGTCATGATCAATGAGTATGCAGTATTTTCTGGAAGAGACGAGACACCATTTTTTTTGCAGACATAAAGAATGCCACAACCCCGAATAGAGTTCTCCAATAGTTATCATTTGATATGTAAATCAAAGGCACCCCTTCGCAGTAGAAGACTTGGTTTTCATGGCCAAGAAAGTTCAATACGATTATTGGACTCTGTAAAATGTTTAAATTGGAGTACCATAAGTTGCCACCAAATTCAACACGAATTCCATTTTCTTCATACGCGACCTGACCAAAGTCTTTGTTGTGTCACAGGTTCCTATGATGAATGATCTATGGTATCATAATTAAAGATAGTAAAACCACTTATGTTTCAGTCTGGAAATGTCATATGAAGGTGGGACAATTGAATACAGTACTCTTTCCCACATATGGTTAAAAGAGATAGTAAGTTGGTAACTTTGAATGTCTTTAATCTGGCTATCTGCACACTAAATAGGGCTACCAATAAACTTGAAGGATCCAATATCAAAAACTAGAGTAATACTTGAAATTTTCGACACCATGACAGATGGTAGGGAAAGAGTTTGTGTTGCTACTTTGAAATATCCTTGGGGCGCTATGATGAAGAACCTCTTCATGATTATAGTACAGGCTTGAATAATCATTGATGACATATAAAGTAGTTAGAAGAACCACTAATACGGGCCCGCCTGTGGCTTTAGCAATAGTTAGAAGAGTCTATGAAAAGACCGCTTTAAGTGTGGGTGGCATTTGGGAAGGTTAGCGAAACCTATTAAAAGTTTCTTTGCATAGTGAAAATACTATAAGCGGTGTTTTTGCAAAATTGTGTAACTTGCCTCCAAAGTTAGGAGAACTATCCAAAGGACCACCTAACTCATATTTGCATAGGTCATAGATGAATAACATTGACAAAAAAGCTAAATTAGAAGAGTCTATGCTAATTATTGAAGAGCAGACTGCGCCCATCAAAGCATAAAGATTTGGTATGGAAGAGATATCATCTCATGGAAAATGTCGATACAGGTATGTTGAAGCGAGGTTCGCTGAAAGAAAAGCAATTGATCTATCCAAATCTTTATAAAGAATTGATCAATGAGTTCAAGCACCTCTTTAATATAGAAGATTGACCTTGTGATTTTGACAAAGGATGGCGAGTTGAATATACAAATGTGAAGGCGGTATATGGAGGCATAGAATTAAATCTAGAAAAAAATTATTCTACATTCCAGAGAGGATAGCATTTATAGCATTGTGTTACTTATAGTCACCAACTCGGCCTTCCAAAGGGTGAACGCAAACATGATCAAGAATCTCACTAGAGAATATACTAGTTTCATCCTTGACTTCATTGAAATACCAAGTCATGGAACGATGCTATGGGAAGAAATGATATTGTGAGTCACAACAATTATGCAAGTTGAAAGGGGATGAAGATAGGCACTAAATCAATTCTATACAATTTCTTTATAATTGGGACTAATTAGAATATGAAGATAATTGTTCGTTATGAATGCTAATGGGGAAATAGAGCAAGTGAAAACACCCAAGAATAACAAACAGAGGAGCATGCTCGAGACAGTTTTGGAAATCTTTTATGTAGTATTCATTGTTTTTGGGACCTTATAGGAACTGGATGGTGGAGATACCTACTCGAATGCAAACTATGGCTCGGTCAAAGAAAAGGTCCGAGGATTATTTTTACAAATCATGTGAAGTAACTCTCTTCGATTAATTAGGTGGACATCCAAGCATTCAAACTAAAGAAGGTCATGGCTACAGATTTAACATCAGCTAAAGAGATTTTGTGAAATAAAGCTTGATGTATTCAGGTGTAATCACACTGATGAAAGGAAAGGTTATAGTAAAGCTTTGTTTGTCTTCAAAAAGCAATTACCAAGCCCAATAAGTTTTTCTAATGAGAGTTTCTAAAGTCCTACAATGTTGAAATTAGAAATAGCCTAGACAAATGAAAATCTAGGAGATATTCCATAATAGGAATTGAAATGTTTCCACAATAAAGAAAATCACCAAGAAGCGGTTATGAAAAGATGGAAAAAAATAACCAATAAACATCAGTTAAAAGAATAGAGGAAATGTGAAAAGACAAAAGGAAGTCGAAAAGTTATGCATAAAAGAAATAGTTACAAACGGTTACGGGAAACTGAAAGGTCTTGTGGTGGGGACTTATTGTAAATTATGACTGAGAGGGGGGGTCTTTTGGCTAGGATACAAGAGTCTCTATGAGGGCTGGAGTAGAGATAGTTATCACATCATTTTATTATTCATCTGGGGAAAGGGGTTATTTTTTAGAACTTAATCTTTGTACAAAGAGATAGATTCTGTGAGCTTTATATTTTATTCAAGGAATAAAGGAGACATTGCTAATCTTTGTGTTCATTGTCTTCTCTTTAATTGTTGATTTCTTTTGTGAATCCGCAATTATTCATTTATATTTTCTCTGTTATATCAGATTAAGGATGTGTTCATTGTAGGATCTTTGAGTCTTGTTTTGTCCATGTATCTTCTAAGAATCATTTATCTTTCCTCCTTATAGTTTACGAGTTCAAGTGAATGATCTTTGTGTCATTTACTTTGATCTTTTATTCCAAATTACTTCCACGTTTGTGTCATTTCTATGCATAGATGTTTGTTCGCATTTACTGCTTTCTGGTTAAAATCACACCTTAGTTTTATTTCAATCTTTTCGAATTCATTGAAGATCATAAGAGGGAGTTGTACCTCTAAAATTCAGAGGAAGATCACTAATTCACTAACGATCTCTGGAGCTATTAGTTTCATTGCGTCACAGCTCAGTTGGGTAATTGAGGGTCATTTATCACATTAAATCATAGTGACCAATATGTGTGCTGATAGATTTTTGGTGACTCCGCTGGGGAGAGGATTGAAGTGCCAGTGTCTTTCTCTTCTTAGAAATCTGAAGGTACCTCCCCGAGGATGGAGGTTAGCAACTCTGTTGTATGAAATGTACTCACATATTTTCTTTGGTAGGATAATTCCAGTGATATTCTTTAAATCTGCATTATGGATTTAGTTTCATCGCAACCATGGTGTGCTCAGTTTGGACCTTTATCGTTGCCCCAGTATTCAACCCTACTTGAGGGTTCAAGAAAGAATTTTCCAAAGTTCAATGGAGAAAATTCATAGATTATTGATGATCATATTCGAGCCTTCATTGTAGCCTGTGGAATCTTGGGGGTAAATGAAGAAAATGTATTTGTTCAGTTATTCGTTGAGTCCCTCATTGGAGTTGCTACACGCTGGTTCCAGTCTTTAGAAACGAGATGCATCACTAATTGGGAAAATATGAAGAAGAAATTTCTTAATCAATAGTTGATGTAGCTACGCTTTTATCTCAGTTTTTCAATATTAAAAAGAGAGAAGATGAACTTATTAGGGATTTTATAGATCGATTTAACCTTTGATTAATGAGAATTCTTGATAATATTTAGCCAAGCAAAGAGATTCAGTTGGTCATTTTTATTGCAACATTACACCCAGATGTTGGTTTTCTCTTGAAACAAAGCAAGGTAAGTGACATCGAAGTTGCACAACAAGAGGTTGTTAGTATTGAAGATGACTTAATATTATTTGGGCTTTGGAAAGAAAAGAAAGTTGAAAAGACTCATAATCAAGTGCAACCACAAGAGGTAAAACAAATGTCTTCTTCTTCATTCGAATGTACTGATTTCACAGTTTTTGATGATTTTTTTTTCAAGAAATTGTCAATCAAATATCGAAAGAAGGGTTGAAGTATATAGTATGCATTATGAAAGGGATGAAGTATATAGTATGCATTATGAAAGGGATGAAGATGAATCTGCAAGTGATTCAAGTGATGAAGAGGATAATGTTTCTTTTTATTCAAATGTTGGTGGTCTAACAACTTCTATTGCAGCCTGTGAGAAATCTACAACATCAAATATTCTTCTAAATGATACAAAGTTGGAAGATCCTCCACCAAATCATGAAGAAGAGCTACAAGAAAAGGTTAGAAATGACACTATTCTTAAGTCTCCTCTTTTAAAATCTAATTGAGAAATGGATTTAATGAAAAATGGTTGAATTAATGAGGATGAAAAGAGGGACGTTGACAAGAATGTTCAGCCTCATACTACTCACATTTCAAGTGGATGTTTAAAGATGCCTTGTGAAGATTTTCCATATGGAAAGGAAGTTGTTCAATCTCATTTTTAGGTTGTGGAAGAAAAATATTTGAGTAAAAAATATGAAAACACATAGCTTCTTTCAAAAAAGCATGAATTAGATTATGAAAATGAAGGTGGAATTGTCCCCAAGACCAACAAGGTTGCTATTCAGGGTGTGATTTTCCAATCTCCTCCAAAAGAAGTTGGATCTTATCAAATTCCAACTAAAAATATGATTGGTGTTCAAGAAATTTCACAAGAAGATATAGAGGTTTTTGATGAAAGGTGGTTATTGGCCCACTTTTTGGTGAGTTTTTGTCCTTCATAAATCTTTGTTTGCATTCATGGTCTGGCACAAGTTGTTGTGTTTGCAAGTGCTTCATAAGAACATACCTTTGTTTCACATTGGCATCTATTTTTCCCAACTAGTATATGGATTTGTATAGTTTTTTTGGGGAGTTTGGAGTGTTGCACCTAGTCCAGGTGCATGTAGGTGTCTTAGGTTGGATTTTCCTTTCTAGTCTTTTGGTTTGATCTTTTTCTTTTGGGTTTGCTCTTATCTTTTATCTTTTCCCTGACTCTATTGCCCAATAAGCAAGGACTGGTCTATCCCAGAGATGTTGGAGTTCTCTACTAATTTTTTTTATAGGAGAATGCCCCAGGATTCATTCATTTAGAGTTTACAGTTTCTAAAGAAGGTATCAAAGATGATATGAATTTAACACTCATGCCCCAAGATGATATGGGGAAAGGGGTTATTTTTCAAAACTTAATTTTTATACAGAGAGAGAATCTATGAGCTCTATTTTTTATTCAAGGAATAAAGGAGACATTGCTAATCTTTGTGTTCATTGTCTTCTCTTTAATTGTTGACTTCCTTTGTGAATCCACAATTATTCATTTATATTTTCTTTGTTATATTAGATTAAGGATGTGTTCATTTCAGGATCTTTGAGTCTTTTTTTGTTCATCTATCATCTAAGAATCATTTTTCTTTCCTCCTTATCATTTACGGGTTCAAGTGAAGGATCTTTGTGTCAATTAATTTAATCTTTTATTCCAAATTACTTCCGCATTTGTGTCATTTCTATGCACAGATGTTTGTTCTCCTTTATTGCTTTCTAGTTAAAAGCACACCTTAGTTTTATTTCAATCTTTTCAAATTCATTGAAGATCACAAGAGGGAGTTGTACCTCTAAAATTCAGAGGAAGATCGCTAATTCAATAGCGATCTTTGGAGTTGTTAGTTCCAGTGCATCACTACTCAGTTGGGAAATTGAGGGTCATTTATCGCATTAAATCGCAGTGACCAATCTATTTGCTAATAGGTTTTAATGTTAGGATTAAGGTTAGGGTTAGGTTTAGGGTTTAGGTTAGTGCCAAGATTAGAGTTAGGGTTAGGATTACAGATAAAATTAGGATCAGGGGTAGGGTTAGGGTTAGAGATAGAATTAGTGTTAGGGTTAGGATTAAGATCAGGATTAGGATTAGGGTTATGGTTAGGGTTAGAGATAGAATTAGGACTATCATTTGGATTAGAGTCAGGGTTAGAGATATAGTTAGAATTAGGGTTTTAATTAGGGTTAGAGATAGAATTAGGACTAGTTGTATGGTTAGGGTTAAGTTTAGTCTTAGGGTTAAAGAAGGAATAGGGATTAGGGTTACAATTTTTTGATAGAATCAAAGTAAGGGTTATAATTAAAATTAAGAGTTATGATTGTTATATTTTTATATGTTAAAGTTAGGGTTTGAATTAGGGTTAGCATTGGTGATAGGGTTAGAATTAGAGTTAGGGTTAAAGTTAGGGTTAGGGTTAGAGTTGGTGTTAGAGATAGAATTAGTGTTAGCATTAGAATTAAAGTTATATTTGGGGTTATAGTTAGGGTTAAAATTAAAATTAGTGTTAGTTACATAATTAGGGTGGGTTAAATATAACATTAGTGTCAGGGTTAGGGTTAGGGTTACAATTATAATTAGTGTTAGTTTTAGAATTAGGGTTAGGGTTAGGATTTAATTTCAACCTCAACCCTAATTATAATCCTAACTCTTATCTTACTTCTAATGCTAACCATAATTATAACCCTAATTATAATTCTAACTCTAACCATAATTCTAACCCTATTCATTATCATAATTTTAATAACAACCATAATTCTAAGTGTAACCCTAATTAAACCCTAACCCTAACCCTAACCCTAACCTAACTTTAACCCTAATTGTAATTGAATCTTAATCTTAACCTTTGTTGAACCCTAACCCTAATTAAATCCTAATTGAATGCTAACTCTTATCATAATTGTAACCCTAACCCTAATCCTAATTGAATTATAACCCCAACCATAACCCAAACCTAAATTTTATCTTAGAACCCTAAACCTAGTTGAACACTAATTAAACCCTAACCTTAACCCTAACCCTAATTAAATCTTAACCTTAATTAAACCCTAACCCTAACAATAATTAGTCCCCAACCCTAGCCCTAACCCTAACTCTTGTCCTAACCTTGATCTTAACTTATAACACATATCCCTAACCCTAACCTTAACTCTATTATAAATCCAACTCTAACTATAGCCCTAATTAAATGCAAACCCCAATCTCAACCCTAACCCCAAGATTTATCTTAGAATGTTAACCCTAACCCTAACCTTATTAAAATTCAACCCAAATGGAACTTTAACACTAATTGAACACTCCTTGACCATAACCCTAATGCTAATCTAAAGCTTTATTTTGGGAGCCTAACCCTTATTTAACCCTAACCCTAACCCCAACCTTCATTTTAATGCTAACCCCAAGATTTATCCTAGAACCCTAATTGAACTTTAATCCTAACCTTAAACCAAACCCTAACCTTATTTGAATTCTAACCTTAACCCTTATCCTAATTCTAACCTAACCCCAACTATAACCCTAATTCTAATTCTAACCCCAACCATAATTCTAACTCAGATTATTATTCTAATTCTAACATGAACCATGATTCTAGTGGAAACCCTAATATCTAACTATACTACTAATTGAACCCTAACCCTAACCCTAATTAAAATTTAACTCTATTTGAACCCTTACCATAGTTTATAACATTAACCCTAACTATAACCCTAATTATATATAACCCTAATTGAACCCTAACCCTAACACTAGTTGAGTCTTAACCCTAACCCCAACCCTAACCCTAACCTTTACCCAAAGATTTATCCTATAACCATAACCTTAACCCTAACCCTAATTGAACCCTACCCTAACCCTAATTTAACCCTAATCAAGAACCTTAACCCTAATTGAACTCTAATTGAACATTTTTGAACCTTAACACTAATTGAACCCTAATCATAATTGATCCCTAACCCTTACCCTTACCCTAACCTTATTCCTAATTAAACCTTAACCCTAGTTGTAACCTTGATCTAACCCCAGTCACCCTAACCCTAACTCCAAGCTTTATCTTAGAATTCTAATTTAACCCTAATCCTAATTAAATCCTAATCCTAATCATAACCCAATTTTAAATAATAATAGTGTTATATAAATTATATGATAAAGTTAAGTGTGAATGTAATTCTTAATTACATTAACTTTTAAAGATAGACATGCTAGTTTTAAATATATTAATTTAAAAGCTTATTTTTGTGTAATAATAAATTTATTATATTTTCTTTGTATTTAATTTTGTAATTTTAAATTTATTTTAGATGTGCACTTATATGAAAAGCCTTTAAGTTGCTATATTTTTGCATAGTGAAATCTTTAGTAAAACCTTAATTTTATAATATTTTTTTACAAATATATATTAATTTTGAATAAAATAAAATATGAATATTTTTTCCCTTTTGAAATGTTTTCAATTTTTTTTTAAAAAACATTGAATATTTTGTATGTGTAATAGTAAATTTAAGATATTTCCTTTTTATTTAATTTTCTAATTTTCTAATTTTTAAAACATCAATTTAGAATTTTAAAAAGAACAATTATTTTTCATTCCTTTATAATTTTTTTTGTTAGATCAAAATGGCACTAAGGGGGCCATACCCAAATACATTGTAGTTAAACCAGATTTTAACTTTACATTCCATATCAAAAAGTTATTTATCTCAGCCTCTTGGTTGAATGCTACCTCTACTCCTCTGAAGCTCCTCCCTTCATTGTGGTCGCATCCTCCATCCCATATATTATCAAGAGTGCTGATACTCCCATCCCCGCCTACATCCAGAAAACCCATGTAAGCTACTTTGGTAATGTGACGTGCCCTAACACCACCTACATTTTGGAATCCACTCCTCTCCTACACTCCACATAACAAATGGGATCCATGGTCCATTGTAGCTCAATGTCAACTCAGGCCATACCCCCACTATAGTTCTCAGACCCCATCCCACTACTGCCCACTCAAGGTACTTCTCAATCCCTTCTCACCATTGATCCTTCACCATTCGCCTCACTAACCACCTTACCACCCACATATTCTCCCTCGTCTACAACAAAAATCCCATAAACATAAAGGCTATGTCATTGTTGACTCTATATTAATAGTTGGAGGCTAAAAAACGTATGCCCAGGATGCCTTTTATCACTTCCATTGTCTTTGTATCTCTTGTGTTGAAGAATTTCCTTAGCCTCTGATATGAAACTTCCCCATGAAGGCCATTTATTTTTCCTTTGTGTCAAGGATGATTGTTGTCTTTATTCTATATTTTGTGTAGAATGAATTAGCTTGCCTTGTGATCTCTTAAATCCATCTCATCGTCGTTTGTTCCAACCATTTAATCCATTATGTTAGTGAATTTATTTCCTCTCACTCTCCAAGTACTCCTTGCACTGTCCTCCACATGTGTGAGCTCTATCATATCTCCTTAGCTCAATTGTTCATGGCTTGCAATCATATCGATTACATGTTTGGACTAAATGTCGACATCCACATTCCCTTCTTGATATATATGGGAGAGTTTAAAATCTTCCAAACGAGCTATGCTTTCCCATATCCTAGGAATATATCTTTGTATTTTCTAATTAGGAGTCTCCTTTTTATGGATGACATTGATTATAATCAGGGAACCTCCCTCCAAATGCAACCTTTTGAAACCCATTCTCTGACACAAATCTATCTTGATCCACGTCACCTATATTTTGGCCTCATTATTCATCCCTTCTGGCAATTTATTTGCTTCTTCTGCAAGTATCCTACTTAATTGGTCATGGAGAATGCATCTTGCTCTTGATGGCCCTGGGTTGCCCCTGGAGGTGCCATCGAAATTAACTTTCACCTAGTCTTCTTCTGACAATTGCCACTTTACATCTTTCCTTGGATTAACAAGGGGATCAACCCATGACATCCCATAAACAACGGTTTATAAGCCTAAGCCATCTTTTTTTCAACTGATCATCCGATAATGTAAATTCACTCTTCTTTTTTCTCTAATTCATTGTTACATTTTTTAGCACTTCACAAATGGATGAATCAATTTTACCAATGAGGCCATCCATTCTCCTCTCTTTCTCTTGAAAAGTATCATGTTCCTCTTTTTCCAAACTTCCTAGATTATGATTGATGGTATCACCTTCCTTAAATACTAGATAAAATTGCTCTCTTCCTCAGACTTGACCATCCTTGGAACATTTCCACTACTGTGTTTAGGCAAGAGGTTTACCGGTCTAGCTTGCTCACCACCCCATTCCAACAAGAGTTGGTTATTTCACAATTTAATAGCAAGTGATTTTTTGTTTCTTCTTCCTTCCTACACATGATACATCTATGAGGGGAAACTACCGCAATCCTTTGAAGCCTATCCTCAGTGAAAATATTATTTTGTAAATCCAACCATGCGAAGACTCCCACCTTCAGTAGACAATTTTCCCCCCACATCAAGCCTGTGGATCAATCTCCCATCTTAGCTGATGCTTCCTCTATGTTGTATCATATTCTAACATTGTATATTGTCGACTTCATTGCACACCATTTCACTTCATCCTCCCCTTCCTTGATGTGAACTATGCGATCCTTAAGGAGACCACTTAGCGTTACCTTTGCTCTTTTGGTATCACTACTTGTTGAAGGGATTTCCATTTCTAGGCCTAAATACCATCCCTTATGTCTGGTTCCACCTAATCTCTCAGTTTTCTTCTCCATACCTACCCAAGGACTCTTTTAGCCTCCTCCAATCCCTTTGTTTCTATGACCAGTCAATTTTTGACCCATAAATCATCCCAAAATCTAGCTTGGTGAACCCCCTTTACTTCCCATGTGAGATGGTTAGTCACTAGTCCCTTTGCATGACATTTAAAAATTCCAAATTGGTGAGCCTACTAGGCGGTTTTGTATTGTTAAAATTCACCTTGGGTTAATGGAATCTAAGTATTTATTCTGTAAGACCTTGAATCATTTTTGGCCTTCTTTGTGATACATACTCCATATCATTTTGGCTCCTAAAGCAATGTTCATTAGGGGCCACTTTCTTAGATCCACTCCACCCGCCTCTCTCAGTCCACATATTTTATCCCATGCCACCAGTGGTATTTTATTTCATTTGTTGCTTCTATTCCAAAAAAAAATTCTCATCCATCTTTCAATTTGGGTGAAAAGTTTTTGTGGTAACCTCATGGATGACGTGGTATAGATTGGAATTGTTGAGATGATAGAGCTAAGAATTATTATTCTTCCAATCATCATAAGCCACTTGCCTCTCCAAGCTTCTAGCTTCTTATTGCAAGTTGACAATATGTTGTCCCATAATTGGTATTTTCTTGCTTCTTCGAATATCAATAGACCTAAAATTCTACTTGGAATTGCTTCCTTTTTGACCCCTATAATCCTTGCAATTTCCTTTTGTCTCCTTAGATCAGTGTTGAAAAAATAAATCTTTGATTTCCTCCAGTTCACACTTTTCCTTGAGGCACAACAATATTTATCCAAAAGGTTTCTTATAACTCT
>VDFB02031584.1:0-19100 GCA_007258455.2 Sequoia sempervirens | reverse complement strand
TATAAATAGAAGTAAGACCTTATTTATATGTAGTTGAAGTATTAATTAAATAGTTGTATTTAATTAACTGAATGTGATGACCAGTTTTAGGTGTATACAATAACGAGTTGTCACCTTCTGTAAATGAGCCCTAGTGTTTTTAGTGGTTGGTTCAAGAAAGATGTCATCCTTCAAATAATTAAATATCAACGCATACCACTTATTGGAAATTTCAACATTAGCAATTACTGTCTCTTTTGTGTTTTCATTTATTGATGGTTCCATGAGAGTGTGAATAACAAATATGAAGTCCGAGGAAGTATCATCGAGAGATGCAAGGGAAGTGACACTTACCATTGCATCTGCATTTCGATTATCCTTTCGTGCAACATTGTCAATAGTGTATGATATGAAACACTCTAATATTATTAATGTAAGGTATCTATATTTAGATAAATTATCATATTTTTCTTGATAGGACCCATTAATTTATTTGACGATCAATTGAGAATCTCCAAATATATGAATTTGTTGAACGACCTAAGGACAAGACCACACATAATCCCACGATAAGGGCCTTATACTCAGTGGTGATATTTGTACATAGGAAATTTGGATGATAGGATAAATGAATTGGCTTCCCTAAGGGAGGTACTAATATAACTCCAACACTAGAGCTACTTCGACACTTAGAGCCATCAAAGTATAATTCCCATGTTTCATTATCATCAATTTTTAACACACTTTTGTTAGGAAAGGAATCTTGATTTGGTAATTCTAATGGTGAAGGAGTCTCAGCCAAATGTTCAGTCAACACTTTCCCTTTGACTGATTTTTGAGAAATGAACTTAAGGTCAAGCTCAATTAACAACACAACCCATTTAGCTAGGTTCCTTGATAAATTAGTTTTAGCTAAAAGGTGTTTTAAAGGATCAAATTTTATGATGACTTACACTTCAAAATTTAATAAATAATGTCTCAATTTATTGGTAGTGAACATGAGAGCCAAACATTATTTTTCTATAGTTTTGTAACAAGTTCCATAATAAATTAATGTTCGACTAAAGTAATACACATGATGCTTTTTACCATTCTCATCTTGTTGTACTAATAATACCACAAGGGTATGGGTTGAAGATGATATATAGATAAAAGTTTTTCTTGGTACTGCTAGTTGTAAAACAAGAGGATTGGCTAGATATTGCTTCAAGTCTTCAAATGCTTTGTGACAATCTTCATTCCATTTAAATTTTGAATCTTTCTTAACGAGCTGAGTGAAGGGAAGAGTCCGATCTACTAAGGATGCCACAAAATGACAAATAGCTTGAATATTTCCTTGTAAGCTACATAATTATGAAATATTCTTAGGAGGTGGCATGTTTATTATTGCATAAATCTTATTTTTTTCCACCTCAATGCCTCTATGTGACACTATAAATCACAACAAATTTCCACTATCCACACAAAAGATGTATTTCTTCGTATTCAATCTCATGTTAAATTTATGAATTCTTTCAAATATTTGATGAAGGATTTTGACATGATCTTGACGTGCTATAAACTTAGCCAACATACAATCAACATAGTCTTCTAGAATTTTGTGTATGCAATCATGAAATATTAATGTCATAGCTCTCTGATATGTTGCTCTAGCATTCTTCAATCCGAAAGGAATGAATACACAACAAAATTTTCCCCATGGTGTAGTGAAAGCTATTTTATATTGATCTTGAGGATTAATAAAAATTTGATTATATCCTGAAATTAACCATCCATATAAATTATAATAAAGCGTGTCTCACAGTTGAATCCACTATCATGTCAATGTTTGGAAGGGGAAAATCATCCTTTAAAGATGCTTTATTAAGATCACAAAAATCTATACACATCCTAATACGATTATTAGGTTTTTCCACCACTATAATATTAGATATCCAAGGAAAATAATCAATAGGGCAGATGAAACCAACTTTTAATAGCTTTTCAATCTCAACCTTAACTAATAAATCCACCTTAGGATTCATCTTGCGTATCTTTTGTCTCATGGGTTTAACATATTTTTCAAGGACAATACTATGTATGAAGTTATCTTAGGGTCAATACCCAACATGTCTGAATAAGTCCAAGCAAATATTTCAAGAAATTCATGTTACAATGTTGCATGATCTTCTTGTTCATCCTCATCAAGATGTACTTTCCAATTACTTTCCAATTTGTAACATCTTCTCCTCATTAGATGGGTCCATTGGAACATCTAGGGTTTCTCCCACAAGTAATGCATTACGATTAGGAACATTAGGGATTATTTTGGATTCATCTTGTTCATCATCACCTAGTTCATTTTCTTTCCCAAAGTATCCGTTAACATGAAAATAATAGGAAAACTATTGATTATGGTGATTACTAGGTAAAGTTTCATTCATGTACCCAAAAATTCTTCTAAAGACTCATCATTTTGGAAGATATCATCACATGTAGTGTATATCATTTTAGGATGCAATAAGTTTAAATTTGTCTTAGCAAAGTGTTGTGTGATAACATTGACATTAAGTGAAGGTCTCTTCGATTCTTTCCTTTATTTTGAAGGGAAATAGCCAAGATCTCTTGTTGTTTCTTGTGTGTTAAGCTCTATAGGAAAACAAATACCTTGTTCTCTTACTCCACATCCTTTTCCATTATAGCCAAATTGTTTCAAGAGTTGGTACCCTCTTCCATAAATTGCTTCCATCTCTTTCGAGGAAGGTGATTTTTCATAATCACTTTCATCATAAGTAGATTTGCAATTCATCTTTTCCTCATGACTAGAAGTTATCGATTCTTATGTCTTGGATATTTCAATGACGGGGTGTGTTGATACTACCACAACTTCCTTCTCTTTTTTTTTTTGATTTTGATGGTGAAATCTTATATTCCCCCATGAATATAGGTTTGAAACATAATTAACCCCAATCATCATCCAAATTTTTTTTCATAGATGAAAGACATTCATCTTTATCTTCAGGTTGCAAAGGTTCCACTTTTGTAGTTGGTGTCAATGTTTTTAGAGGGTTCTTAATTCCCATTTCAGTTTGTAAGCAATTTTTTAGATTTTGGATAAGTGCTTATTATGCAAAAAATATTGTTGTAAGTGTATTTCATTAAATGATGAAGCGTTGAAGGTACTCCTTTCATCTCTTGAATCCATGGTTTACCCAAGAGAATATTGTATGAAAGCTCATGAGGCATAACATGGATGGAAGTTTGCAACATAACCTTTCCAAATTTAATAGGTAGTGCTATCACACCGAGTGATTGTCTTCCCACGTTGTCGAAACCATAGATAGATAAGGAATCTGGTTGAATTTTAGTCTTATCTACTCTAATTTTATCGAAAAGATTTACGTTGCAAACATTAAGTCCCAAACCATTATCAATAAGGGTATGCCTAATCCCAACCTTGTTAATAATAACCATTATTATCAAAGAATAATTTTTTTTATGTCTCCAAAGGGGGTAACACATTTTCATGAAAGACAATATCCACATTGACCAAATTCATACCCTCAAGTAAGGTTGCTACATCATTTGGCTGCACACTAGGAGGGACAACAAATTTTTACAAAGCATTTTGAAGCATGCTATGATAAAAAGGTGATGCTTGAATTAAATCCCACAAGGATATCTTAGTAGGGGTAGCACAAAGTTGTTCCACAAGATCATACTCCTTTCCATTATATTGAGGTAAATGAGGTGTGCTAGGTAAAACAGGTTGAAGGATTGGTATTGATGAGGGAATAGATTGTGATTGTCTTGGTTGCTTGTTATTCCTTGTATTTTATGTATGAGCAACAATATGATCACTTAGTTGCTGCGATACATTATTTGCATGGTTACGTTAGATTATTTTCCTTGCAAAACTCAAGATATGGCCTAGAGGTTTATTTTGAAGTGGTCTTAAGATAAGCACTGGTTTAGTTTGGACTTGAGAATGGTTCGTAGGTGGTTAAATGATAAGTTGAGGCATGATTACATTAATTGTTCTTTGATGTGTTGACGTATTAGAAGATTTAGTGGATGAACTCAATGAGATGAAGTCTTCAAGGGATTCATCTAACATGTCAAAGTCATCACAAATAAAGGATTTAATAGGTATGCAATGCACTTGTAGAAAGATATCTGACATGATCAGATGACTATGCTTTCTCTAAGATTAATCAGTAAATTTTAATTTTAAATTATGTGTACATTTGTTAATAAAACCTAGGACTAAAAAAAAACTTACAGACTTGTTACAGACACAGATCTAGAAATTAGACTCTAGATTTGCAAACTTATAGCAAGTATGTTTCTACACCTAAAATTTTAGACATATTTAGCAAGATAGAGGCACCTAGGGCGCCTATGTGCCAATTAGAAATTTTCTAAGATTTCAGTTTTAGAGGCAGTAGTGACAGGTAATCACTATGTGACAATAGGAAGACCTTGGTTTTGAATTGAATTTATTTTTGTTTTATGAGTTTCCAAATTTTGCAATGTAGTGTAACAACCTAGGGTTTTGAAAATTTGCAAAAATGAAATGTATTTTATCTTAATTATGCAATGTCTCATAAAATACATAAAATGCACCTATAGATTTGATAATTTCTAGTACTGAAATGTAACAATCTTCACAAATTCACACAAAATGAATCAAATAACACTTTCTTTCAAATGCAAGGTCACCTTTTGCAAACAAAAGACTAAATTTTTGATTTTTTTGTCAAAATGCTACCTATTTCAGATCTAAATGATGCTAACAAATCTGAAAATTATAAATGATTTATTGAAGCTAATCCTATTGCAACCTATAATGCAATATGATATGCATTTTTTTGAATTTTTATGCTTTTAAAATGCAAAAATGGATGCCTAGATGAAAATGCAAGACAATGCAATGTTAAACCTAGATCTAGGATGAATTATTTCAGATTTTAGAAGGTTTATGATGTAAAATTTTTGGGTTCACCAAAATGTTCTGATGAAAAAGGGATCCTAGGTCTAATGCATGTAGAACACTAACATCAATCCTTTTTCAAGAGAACATTAGGATGCAAATCAACAAGGTGATTAGATTGACTTTTAACCATAAAGATGAGTCAATCAGACTTGGATTTGATCCTTTAGAGCCTTGGAAATTGAGTGGAGCTGATTTTCCTTAATTAACCTAATTAAACTATGTTCCATAATTTGAAAATATAAAATTTCAACAATAGAAAAACCGTAACAAAAATTTCTAACTCTAGATCTAAGAAAGACAGAGTTCTATGCACTTGTCCTAAAAATTTGAAGCTATTTTGGTAGGAGAGGTGCCTAGGGTGTCTATGTCCTAATAGGCTTGTTCCAGATTTGAAAAGTTGGACCTGTAATACTCTGTTTTCTCTCTAATTTCTGCTTTGTAAATTTTTGTCTTTGAATTTGGACTTGCAATCAATCTGCAAAAAGGAATGGTGGATGGTGGCTATATAGGAGTTTGCCTCATTCAAACCCCTATTTTGGTATTTCTACCTCCACAATAGCCAATAAAATGATTAAAAATAGTGTGTGTTCCCTAACCTTAAGTGAATATAAGGTTGTTATGAGTTGAAAGTGTATAAAACCCTACTCAAGTGCATTAGAGAGGATTCCTATATGAAAAATGATAAGATCTAACTAAGGAGGAGATAAATACTCTTAGAAAATATGAAACATAATGATACCTTGTCTTAGGCTGCAAGTAGAATGAAGATTGAAGATGAGAACACTTGGGAAACCGGTCATCAGGTTGTAGAAAATGGCCAAAATTATCTTCCAAACCTAGAATCCATCATACTCTTCTATTGTCATCAACCTTCAATCATGGAATTAGAAAAGATTAAATCAACAAATAAGCTAGAAAACCTACAAATATAAATGTATGTGGTGGAATTTAATGATCTCTTGCTTATTTTCTTTCTCCAAAATTTGAATTCTTTAGATTTCTAGTTTCTAATGGTGAAAATACTAGATATTTATAGGTATTTACTTTAATTTCCCAAAAATTAAATCTTGATAGCCAAATTTAGATATTTGAATTTCAAATAATAAAATGCCGACACTAACATATTTGAATTTGGAGCCAAAATAGGGGGACATAGGCTTGCTAGGCGTAAGTGTCCTAGGCCTATTTTGCTGGTTTTAAAGATTCAGGGACAAAGTATTAAATATAACATTTGTTTTATGCTTGCAATTTGTTGGAAAATGATAAAAATGGGCCATAGAATGCATAATTTTGGAAATTAGGGCTTAGTTAAAGGGGGTTTAAAATGCATTAATGCAAGGGTCACTAAAGTAGGTCCAAACTAAGCATGAAATTGTACTAACACGTAAAAGGGGTATAATTTATGATGCTAAAACTACATATGCATTTATCAAATATTTTCAATTGAAAAAGTTGTGGCCCATATCTCAACTTAGCTAGAATGAATCTAGTTAGACCATTGTTTGACCAAATTGAAAATCTGGTAAAAAATGCACAAATTCATTTATGTTGATAAGTTGGTTGAAAGTATGAAACCGTTCTAAACTTTTATTTTCCTTATCTTTTAATTATTTAAAATTCTTATTTTTTTTCCTTTGTCACTTGTTTTAAAAAAAATAAGTAAAAAATATATGTAGCCAAAATACTTGTATACAATGCTGTTAGCTAATACTCTGACACATACTCCTTTGTTTCACCTTGAGATCTAGCATAAGCCCTTGAATCATATCCCTATAAAAAGTAGCTAGTTCATTTGTTTGCTAGTTTTTTTGTTTTCTTTCTATATTGTTAGAGACCTACTATTTTATTTTTCTATTATGTATGATCTAAATTTAATGAGGCTAGAACATTGTGACATTTCATTGAGAAGGAAGATAATTGTTAGATCTTTAGAGAGGGAGTCATTAGTGATATTTTCATAAAGTAAAGAAATAGAATGTCTAAGAGAATCAATAATTGGAAATAAAATTTATGATTTTTTTATGTTTATGTAATTAAACTATAAAGGACTACAAATCAAAAGAAAAAATTCCCATAAAAATCATATTTGTCAATGATAAAGTTATATAATTTGAGTATGTATAGTAATAAATTGTAAGACCCTATTGCATTGTAGCCAATAATAATTTTTCATAGTGTAAATAAATTCATTGTAATGACAAATGACTTACATTTATCATAACACTCTCTGAGATAATACACTTATCAAAATTTATTATAATATAAAAATCTTAACGAATTATTACTTTGTATTTTATGCCATGACTAAACTAGATGTCTTCCCATCTAAAAGGTAATTGTAGCCCAAAAAAACACAAACAGCTAATTGTATTTCCAAGGAAACCTAGAATTTCCAAAATAGCTTTGTATTTCATCTTAGCTTCAATAACACAATCAAAAGAAGCTAACAAAACCAATCCACCTTTGCCTCACATAAGATGACTCAACTTAATTTAAACCCAACATAAATACAAATAGAAAACCAAAATAGATAACACCATTTTATATTACCTCACTACAACTAAAACTACCTTGAGATATTTTTTTAATTACTACTACTACAAATACCTCAAGAGTGATAATTTCTACTCATTGTTCTTACCTTATTGAACTATTGTTGCAAGTTCACCCTCATTATTCCTTATTTTATTAAAGAAAAAAAGGGTGCAAGATTGAACTTTGAAGCATGGTCATAAGTTTTAAAAAGTGTGGCCACCTAGGTGTGCCTCCTACCACACCATGCAACCACAATGAATATGTTTTTTCAAGTATAAAGGAGATACAAGTGGATTTTTATTGACACATTGCATAATTTTTTCTTCACTTTTACATTAATCATTTTTTGATGGAGGATTTTATATCATCCACAAGATTATTTTTTCTACCCAATATGAGAGCACAAGCATTAGGTTGAAACATCTTCAAACAAGATCATATGACTAATGGGTATCCATCCCACCAAAGTTTCCCAATGCATGATATCAAGCTCATCGCTTATGGTGTCAAGTCCTTGCACTCAACAAGACTTGATCCTTAGCGGACTCATTCAAAACTATTCAAATTCACTAGTAGACCAAGGGTCCATTGAATTTTGTTTCAAATTTGATTATAACATAGAATATAAATTATAACATTTTAATTCGATATAATTTTTATTAACTTTTACAAATTAAAAAATATAAAACCCACCAAAAAATTCAAAGCAACACAATACTAAATTAAGAAGAAAAACTTAAATAAATCCAAATAATATGCAAACATAAAAAAGAGTAAATTTTTTAGGCTTAACATAGAGGAAAATAATATAAACTTAAAAAAATTGTACTATAAAAAAATAAACATTTAATAGTTAAACATCATTTTTACCTCACATTCAATTATCTTGTATTCTCATTGCAAGACACATGTAAAACCCAAACCATGGAAAACATAAGCCACAATATTTCTCTCCTTGAATTTATTGCATTTCAAAACAAGTGCCACATAATGACCACTATTTGCCTTTGTAGTATTGTAATAATATAATTTGTTGGATAGTCAATAGATGAGTTATGACATACCAATTTAGGGGAGGCAAAAATAGTTTGAGATCAAAATATTATTTCAAGCTATATGTATCATAGTTTTATTGGGTCAACAAAGATTATTGTTGTTAGGGATAACATTGACTCCAAGTTTAATTTATACGAGGAACAACTATGACTAATATAGTTGAAGTTGTGTTAGTTCTTTAGAACAAATATTTGATAAATATTGATGAGAAAATTATTTGTTAGTAAAGAGCCATCATAGATCAATTGGTTGATTTTGAATTTGTTATAATAAACATTTGTTAAATGTTGAGGACCAAGTGATTTGCAACTTTGTAGATTGATTACTTGATATACGAATGTTAAAAGTATAACTGATGGTAATTAGTTAAAGAAAAATAAATGTTGATTCTTATAATTGCTTTTCAATAAAGTAGATAATAACTAGTTAAAACTAGAAGGTAATTTTATTTAGAAACTTAACAATGTATATAAAAAAATTAAAATAGTTTTAAAATAAAAGTGATCAAAATATAAACGATGGTGCTATAATTTTAAATAGTCTAGTGGTGTGAAAAAAATATGATATGAATGATATACCTTTACCTATTATATATGTAAACTTTATACACAATGCGATTTCTACTAATACCAACTTAATCGGACTTATATATTGTATAATCTTGGACAAATAGTCATATTTATTGTATGCACTAGGATCTATTTGCATGAACTACAATTTTAGAGGTTGTTTGCATTCAATGTTGCATTTGTTATCAATTTGATTTGGTACAATAAAAAAAACTTATAATAATACTTAGTATAGTATTTGGTACAACTCTTCAAATTAATTGTATAAAAAAATTATCTAATGGTTTTTGAGATAAATGACATTTTGTTAATTTTTATTACAATACATCTATCTTTTATTAAGATTTCAAAACTAAAAAAAAGAAAATAAATAAAAAATTAATTTGATAAAATAACTCAAATTGATAACTCTTAAGCACATAAAAATAAAATAATTCTTATATATTTTAAAATAAAATTAATACATTTTCATCATTACATAATTAATTAATGGTATTGAGGCTACTTGCAATTCTTATAATGAAAACCATGCCTCAAATTTGACTAGACAATTGCATGTCAAATGGAAATGAAATGATAGCAATACAATATAAGACTTGTTCAAGTTCTTAATATGCATTTCTACTTATTATGTTTCATACTTTAAGCTAACACATAACAATCAAGCGTAAGTCAAATAAGTAGGTCCAAAATTTAAATTTATATTTAAACTTTTTGAGGTCACTTCCACAAATGTACATTAAAACCAAATAATTGTGCAATCACATATTTAACTTGAAATGATATATAGATGAATCTTAAAATTGAAATAATGTCATGCCCATAATTTTTACTAGAAAAACCCAACAATTTTTTTTTTAATTTTTTTTTAAAAACAAAGCTACAAAATTCTAACATTTGCTAACCATGTGCTTACATGGTGACACTATACACATCAGATGAAGTTGCTTGTGCAACTCATTATCAACACACCACCCAATAACCCTACCAACACTTGATGTTTGTAAACGTACTACTCTTATTTGCTACTACTAAGTCTATACTGATACCCTTAAATTTATAATATAATAATTGTTGAAACTGATGTTTAACTAACCCTAGAAGACATAATAAATTATTATTGTTTTATCCAATTATTCACATATAATTATAATCATCTATAAACTTACAATTACAATAATTACGATTATACTTTACAACTAAAAAGATTATTCTTATGAATATCTTTTAATGATATATTCTTATTAATAAATAAATATATTAAAAGGTCCTAAGATAAACAGTAGAATATTCATTTCCTTATTTTTAAAGGAATGATAAAATAAATATATATATATAGTTTTACCTTTATTCATACTCTTGTTTTAAATTACTAAGATCTTTATATAAGGGAGTGGGAATATATTCCTGTCTCCATAAGAGGACTATTTAACCGTAAGAAAAGAGTTAGATTCTTTAAGGTTAATCTAATCTTGTTTTATTTTTTTAATATAATGTTTAAACTTTGGGGACTGTGCAGCCAATGGATTTTTGTTGAAAACTACTTATGAGCTCCCCTTATCAAATTCCTATCTTAGGATTAACACATTATTGTCATGTTATATTAATAGTATTATGAACTTTGCTCAAACGTAAAAGCATGGATGCTAACATTCGTATAATTGCCATATCTATAGGTTAGATAATACCAATAGTTCATTTGCTTATTATTATTATTATTTTTTTTTTAAGGGAAAAAGTTAATGACCGAATAAGCATACTGTCTTGGGAAAGATACATTTTTGCAGTAGACGTTGGTGACTAACATATTTCTAATACATATAGAAACAACAATCGAGTATATAATTTAATTAAAGTTACCATCCAGCAAGGATGTATATAAAATTAATAATAATAATATTTACGCTATATCATATGAAAGCTAATATTGTTCTGGAAAGTTGGATTGCTACACCTTCAATACCTCCCACCCTACTACACCTCTTCACGTTATTTCTAAAACGGAGTCTATCGACCCAAATCATGAAAGGAAAATTAAGGATGAGGATGTTCATTAATCTTGAGTTGGCTGACTTGACTGGCAAGATTTATTTTTATTATTATTTTTTTACAACATGAGTTATTCAATATGTCGTTTGTTGATTCCTGACATTAATTCTGTCATCTACAGATTATGGGGATCTATGGTAGATGTTTTGATTCAATGAGGTTACGTCGCACTAAGAGATTACCTACACTTTAATACCGGTGATAATGATCTAATCCATTTCCCTTATAGCTTATTATTAATACTAATAGTGTGGCTGCAACACGTCAAGAATAATGACACATCATTATCAATATCAGATCTTGATCTTGACCTTGTGAAAGAAAACAATTTATACTTGTGGACATCGACAACACTAAATACAATACAGTTACGCAGATATTTATTTAAGATTATGCAGTATCAAGCAGCGTACTAGGATTCTCTTACACCACAACTTGACAACACCATTATTTATTTAATATTAGATGTACTTGATCTCTAACGCTGGAAAATTACACCATTTGTATTCGGAACTCACGTTGGAGTGTCGTACTATACGAACTATCAAGGAGACATCTTGGAGTGGACCAGTTGATCATTTAGGTAGCTGGGCAAGGGAGGCAGCATGCATACTTTTTCAATTCCACTCAATCGCTTTCACAACAAACCAAGGGGACAGTCGACTTAATTGTTTACTGACATACAGGGGAGAAATATGGCATCTAATAAACCGTAACCTATCCTCTTAACGGATGGGTCAAGTTCATATCTTTGATGCCTACCACAGACCTGACCCTATGATTATCATACTACTGAGGACAACTACATTTCCTCGATTCCAAGAGATGACTCCTGCAAACTCGATTGTCGTGCAGATACACTATATTGTAGGGACGGCGCCTGGCAGTTCGTCGCCAATTAAATCAGATTAGACGTTGTGTTGAATTCCTAAAGGACAAAAAAAACATAGAAGATGAGAGGAAGGTCGATTAATCTTTTGTTTGGAAAAGAACTCAAGTAAAGAGGCACGGATTTCCTTATGTATTTATTTTATTTTTCAGGCTGTACCTATTTCGCTGTGCCTTTTATTCTATTCTTGACACAATTACTAATGAAATTGGTGACATGAATTATTTCAATTACATTCAAATGGTTTATATTCTGATTTCATTGATTTCAGGTATAAGAATGAGGCTGTTTTAGCATCCTGGTCATGCCTCCCTTGACTAGCCTACGTACCAAAGTCTAAGCTTGCAGAATAGAATTAATTACAGTGAATGGACTGAAGCAACAGCTGCGCGGCAAATGGTGTTGGCTACCTAGCGAGCTAAATATCCTAGCCATGGCGTTGGGTCTGGATTAAGAAGATCATGGCCGAATTTCAAGACAAGCTCGAGCCACTCTCATGGAGGTGGCAAGACTCTTGTCTCCCAGTCCATGGGAGCAGCGAACCTCTTTATAGAAACCAAGGCACCACTACGTCATGGCTCCATGGCATCGGCCCATCCAGTTTTCTTTCTTTCACTGCTGTTCATTGTTCATTATTTATCTTTTATCTCTTTTCTTTTATGCATTTTATTTCAAGCAATATTTGAAACAAGTTATATGCGTACATGTTTAACATTTAACACTTACTCGGATAATATCTATGTATTTTATATTTGAGACTTCTTGCAGACAGCCTTCATTCAGTTACAGGATAGACTAAATTTATGTAGTTTGATATATACAAAAATGTATGTGTAACATACCGAATAATGAAGTTTCACACATTTAGCTCTATAGAATGTAAACGATGGCCTTACAGTTGGTCAATCTGAGAAAATCTGGTTAGTAGGTAAATATATTGCTTGCAGGGTTATAACTACATCTTATAATAGCTTCGTTTGTACTTCTATACATATATCTGTGATAGTTACGGGCAAGATTAAACCGACATGATAGGATATTTATACTTCACAAACCTATATTACAGAAATGATCCTATTTGTGTACAAGTGGGTAGGGTTCCTCGACTCCTGGCACAGGCTTCCTTCCAGCAATAACACCGAACATCATTTTTAAATGGGTAGCATGGATTTATCTGAAGAAGAGCAAATTTTTTTTTTTTTTTTTTTTGTTTGCTCGTACAAAATTATATATATCATTCTCCTTTCAAGATATACAACCTATGATTCAGGCAAACGCCCGAGAATTTAGAATCTCTATATGTGGGCCAGAATGCACAAAGTAGTACAATACTTCATGCAGACTGCAAAACCCTTCTTGATCTGAAAGAAAGCACCATAGTTGCTACTCAGGTAGATAGCATAATAATAATTTTTATTTATTTATTTATTTTTACTTTTAAATAATGTTTCTTTAGAATATTTCTCTTTTCTTCATTTAAATAAATAAATTATTCATTCCCTCCTCAATGGGATATTGGCAGTGTTTTAACTTCTGAATGAAATATTTTCATCTAATTAGCAACGAAACAGAACAATAAAATGTTATTTACACCATCATTTCTAGCGTATTTGTAAACCAGCTAGCATATAAATTTTGGGAACAATGATGTCATGAAGATCTATCTTTGGTTAAAAAAAAAAAATGAAATAAAACTAGAGTTAATATGTATTCCTGGCATCATTTTAAAAGAACTAGAACAATTTTATAGAGATTATCCAACATTTTTATTTTGCAAACGTAAGTAAATCTGTGAAGAATGCATACAAGGGAATAAAGCTTTCCTTCCCATCTATTCATTGGACATATATGAAATAGAAAGAAAAAAAGAATAAACTAACATTGCAATAATATAAGGGAAATGATGATTCCTTCATAACAGTAGGTAAGGGTTTTCTCCTTTCTATTCACTTTCATGTTACAATGAGACATTAGTCTTCCATATTACTGAAAAATTTAATGAAGTACAATGAGAGACACACAACTGATCAAGGTTTGCTCTCCACCCTACCGTAATGGCATCATGGAGCCTCATGGACTCTAGCCATACCCCCGAGCAGAAATACATTATACACCATTGTAATTCAATGGTGAGAGCTTAGTGCTATAACAAGCTTGCTCCTTATACAACACATTACTCTAATATATCCCTTAAACAATCTTATCTATGATTCAATGCATAGATCAAGCTATCTCTACCAACACTAAGAATAAGAAATGGAAAAAAAAGACTTATCTCTCTACAAGCTACTTTCCTTTGAACTCCTATTCTTCCATTCTTGGCTCTCTCCTTCTTTTCTTCACTTCAAAAGTTCTCCAAAAGGAGAAGTGGGCAATGCCCAAATCTTCCCTCTTCTTGAGATATATAGGAATCCTCCAAACCTACACTCTCTTTCCCACAAGTGCTCCCACATGTGTGAGTCTTGTGCCAATTCCAAGAACTTTTGGGGGACTGGGAAGTTGAGAGTGACAAGTCACTTTCCCAAGCCTAATCATGTCTACTAATGAAATAACAACATGTCTACTAATGAAATAACAACATCATCAAATGTCTAACTAACCAAATCACACAATAACAGTACCATCATAGTCACAAGTAGCAAACGAACGCATAGAAAAATAATAAATCCAAACAGTAAGAGGAGGGGTATTACATCCTCCCCCTCATAAAATCGGCTTACTCTTGGAAGCCGGTAAACAAAAGGAATTAAGATTCCCTAATACGGGAGGCATCCACACACACCAAGATGGTGAACTAATCACCATTAGAAACTAGTATCAAGCTCACACATAAGAGTAACAAATAATATTAAAAAGTATTAATAACATGGGGGTATTACATCCTCCCCCCCAAGGATATGGCTTACTCCAGGAAGCCATTAAATAGAAAAGAGTAAGCACACAACAACCACGTAGAGAACACACCACAAACCACACACATGAAATGACACGCTCCTATGAGTACGAGCAGATAAGTCAACACAATGGGCTCATAGTGTCCCAGTGTGCAAACCTATGCTCTGATACCAAGCTGTAACGCCCCGCCGTGCAAACCCCAAAGGAACTAATAACAACGGAACAATTTTTTTTTTTAAAGAATATAAGATTGTATTTAAGTATTCTAATATAACAATGTATTAAGTTACACGACTAATTCCAATGGGGTACACGAAGTGACATTACTATACTAACCCATAACAATGATAATAAGATAACAATAATTAAACAATTACGTAAATCTATTCATTTCCATTTCATCATTTAAAATATCTATTAACCAATAACCATATTCATAACATATGTACATATGACAACGAAAGATACTATAAAGATATGAAGCATTTATATTACCACAGATATAACACAACATAACACAACTATTACAAATGATCGTTCCTGAATAAATACATGGCCTGAATATACATTACATCCAAATGATAGTAAAATACAACTATCTGAACATACATCTCAATAACCACATATACAATTTACAACAAGGTCATCCCAACACACGTGGGAGACAATACATCAATGAATACATTACATCCGAAGTATAACATACATCTGGTACATAAGAATTACTGGATCAACAACATCCGCCTAAAACCCTGCAATAAAGATACATCTACAACAGAAAGGGAACCCAACGGGGTGTGAAGCACGTTCCACCCAACCACCCCCGTGCTGGGAGTAAACAAGGAAGGATCCCGACCATGCACGCCTAACAGTAATACAATACTAACTCCCGAAAGACAACTTAACATCAAAGACCACTTAGAAAACTCACAACGACAAATCCAAAAGGCACAACAACAAATCACTTCTAGACATAACAATAAAACACCTTTCCAAATTACAACTAGTCACACTCACAACATCAATGAAACTCAAGGCATAATATCAAAGAATACTTCCAACAATAACCAAAGAGAAATCAATAAATCACTTAACCACTACAACAAGACTATCATCGACCTAGAGATATTGAAGGGTAAGCCTGTCCATAATGTACCCAAAGCTGTTAACCAACAAAACAAAAATAGTCCAAATATATACCGAGTCCAAGCTATATAAGCCAATAACAATTAACAACAAAACAATAAAGACTAAAACCCCTTCAGACCAAGACATAGAACAAGAAGCAAAGAGAGAATAACAAAGGATTAAGAATCCTCAATGAGGCTCCAAGTCTTTCCAAGATCATCCATTGTAGCTTAAAGGCTTTCCTTATCCTCCATAGGCTCGGGGTGCTCCATCTCATCCTGTTTTCCCTTTTTCCATTGCTGCTTCGTAATATTTCCCTGTCCAAAAATTGTACCCATTATGGATTTTTTCATGACTCCCTCCACAACTTTGTAAACATTCCTAATAGTAACCTTAATAGCTTGAATTTTTTCTGAATTGTCATTCTTCTGCAACATTTTTTTCAACTTGTTCCATTCTTTGCACAAGCATTTCCACAATATTCTTTTCACTATCCTCAAAAGCCACCAAAGGCGTTTATTCATTAAGAGAGGAAGTAACGGTGTTAATGGCCTCAAGACTAATTGGGGAAACATTTTTTTCCATCTTCTCCTCACCAACTCCCTTACTCATACCCTCACCTAGATCATGCACCTCCTCCTAATGGGGATTATCTTCTTCATCTTCTTGGCTAGAGTTCTCAATCTCATCCGACACCGACACATCCTCCTCTTTCGATAATTCAGTCTCCCCCAGACTGTCAGGAACATATTTCGGTTATGAGGAAGCATCCTTATCTTCCCTGGTCAATTTTTCCCCTTTCTTATTCTCCTCACCCGAGGAAGTCACACTCTTCATACCAGTAGACTTTTTAGTTTTCCTATCCTTTTCATCTCCTTTAGAGGCACTAACGCCAGATGGGAGGACCTTAGACCCACTGAAGGGGTGGACCCACTATCAGGGCTGTCTTTGTCATCCAAAATAGTAATAGTGGGAGAATCAGGGTTTGGTTCTTTGCTAGCCACCTTTCTTTTTTTGCTAATCCCTGACGAGATGGGATCTTTAATGTGTTTATTAAGGGTGGTTTTGAGGAGCTCATACCAAGTAGGGTTCACAATCTTAGGAGAAGGGGTTTTGGATTTTTTGGTGACATTAATAGGGGAGTGGGGTCTACTTTTAATTAACTCTATTTTCACTGAGCTAGCAGGGGGTTGGTTGCCTTCAAGCAGGTTAAGGAAGACGTTATTTTGTGGGGAAGTAGCTAAAACATACTTATAGATGGCCCTGATTAGACCTTGGTGTAAAGGAGGGTTAGCCCCAAAGGAAAGACTTTGTTGTAGAGATGAAAAAAGGAAAAATGACAAGTTAATTTTTTTCTAGGTGATAGATGTGGTTCAAGATGGGGAAAAGGTAACCATGGACTGACTGGAATCTACCCTCTAATGTAAAGTATTTTAGAACAAAATAGCTCACATTATGATAAGGAGGGGGAAGGAGCAACCTGGAGTAGCCATTTTGAAACTGACAAGGCTTTTCCTTAGCCTTGAATGCAATTTCATCATTACACAATTGAACTTATGGTATAGGATTTTTACAATTCTTATAATGAAAACCACACCTCAAATTTGCTGAGACAATTACATGTCAAATGGAAATGAAATGACAATAATAAAATCTAAGATTTATTCAAGGTCTTAATATGAATTTCTACTTATTATATTTCATACTTTAAGAAAACACATAACAATCAAGTGGAAGTAAAATAAATAGATCCAAAATTTAAATTTATATTTAGGTTTTTTAAGGTCACTTCCACAAGTGTACACCAAAACCAAATAATTATACAATTACATATTTAACTTGAAACGATGGATAAATGAATCTTAAAATTGAAATAAATTCCTCAAAATAAATATTTAAAAGTAGATATAAATTAAATTATGTCACATCTCTTAATAAAATATACTACTTATACATTCATCATTACATAAGTAATTAATAATTCATAATTCAGAAAAATTATAAAATAATTTTTAATTAGAAATTTTCTAAGAATTTCAGAGCAAAACAAGGGCTATGATGGTACCTGCTATTTAATTTAGAAACTTGATAGTGGTCTATAATATTTTATTTTTGAAATGTACCATTAGAATAATAAAAACTGTAATAGGAGACCAAAATTTAAGGAGGCTAAAATTTAAAAATCTCCTAAAAATGAATAATTTAGTCCAAATAATTTAGTTCTAGTTTTGAGTCCTTTAAAATGAGGTAAGTTGTAAGACACAATAGACTTGAATAAAATCTTTTGATTTAAACTTATTTTTAATTCTATAAATTCAATTTTAAACATGTTTTATTATTATTATTTTAAGATCATATGTAACTTTGATTTTAATACAGTGGCACAACCACTTTTATTTAAAAAAAAACTTTAATTTTAATAAAATAAAATAATAAAAAATTAGATTTATAGTAAATTTTATTATTTTAATTAAAAATAATTATAATAATAAAATAATTCTAATTTATTTTAAGATTTTTATAAATAAATTTTAATTCTAATTAAAATTAATTTTTAAACATATAAAATAAAATAAAAAGAAAAGTAGATTCTACTCTAAAATAAAAATAAAAAATCTAAAAAGAAATAAATATACATTAAATAAAAAACCTAAAAAACACATAAACACACATTTATATACTTTTAAATATATATTTTTTAAAATATACTTAAACTCACCTATTTAACAATACATGATGTTTTTAAAATATATTTCATGTTAGTTTTTCGAATCAAAACATTATTTGATTGCTTTGAACATAATCCATGCACCCCAAATATACTCTAAGCTTTTAATTAATGAATTGAACACAACTCAACAAAAATTGAAATAAATGTAATTGTTCCATTCAAGTCAAAGTATGTAAACTAGTATTAATGTCAGCAAATATGATAAACAATATATAAATATTATTATTATTATTAATATATGTTTGGTAAAACATTTCAATCAATCATTTTGTGAAATAGGGAATATATATATAT